>VDFB02283251.1:0-86315 GCA_007258455.2 Sequoia sempervirens
AAAAAATGAGAAGGGTGCCTCTTGTGAAGCTTCTCAAGATTACTAGCATCTATAGAGGACTTTATTTGTGTTTTAAAGACAATCTTGTCACAATCATGATACTCACAAATTGTGAGCACCTTGTGACTCCAGATGTTATAGTTCAACCCAATGACTTTCTACGAGTTCAACAGAACTAGATTCTGAATTTTGGCCATTGTGTAAAATGACCCACTTCAAACTAGTTGCAGTTATAGAATTTTATTAAAAATCTTGAGTACACAACAAATGAATAAACCAACAACTTTAATAGAAATTTTCTCATTTCAGATCTAGGGTTCAGACTTGGTTTTATTGATAGCAGGCTATAATGTACTAGTAATTTCATACTTAGATTTACTGAAAAATTACAGAGAATTTTATTAACAGTACACTACAGAAAATTTAAACAAATGTCAGTTAATTAATTCCGAGAGGCATTCTACAATGGCAGCAAGGGGTGGAGGGTAATGGTGTGAGTGTGTTAACAAAAAATTTTACCTTTTTATCTTAAATTTGACAACCATTTACACATCAAAATATTAATATTTAATAATAAAAATAATATTTCCAAGATAAGTAACAAGAAAATTTATCTCTACACATGTAGTAAATAAAATAGTTCCAAAGTAAACTAAATAACTTTTAAGTAAATAAAATTAGCTCTAAATTGATATCTCTTGGCATTTTTAGATAGATGTATTTAAGATATCTTATACTAGTAGATTAATCTAGTTCTATGTCAACAGCAGATGAGGGTTTGGAATGTGCAGAACTCTTTGAACCATAGTTGAAAAACTCGCCAAATTGAAAAACATACCAAACCCAAAAGACACGACTTGGCAAAAACTCAGCAACTTAAAAAATTGCTTAAATTTCATTAAAAACGAAATTTTTTTGCAAAATTCGATGTTAAGACGCATCCAATGAGTCAATAAAGGAGTACAAAAAAAGAAACAAGTTGAGTCTAATTGTATTTGATTGATTTGAAAGCAAATTGGGTACAAAATGGCATCCTCATGTGGAATGTGCTGATACTGATAGTCTGAAACAAAATGAAAATAGCAAATTGTTTTTTGTAAAACTGAAAGTAAATACTACATTAATATATTTTACAAATTTACATCTTCCTCTTCCCATGTCCTAGGGGGAGGTAGAACTAGACAATATTATAGATGAAGACTTGTAGGCAAACTTGGAAACTTGGACTTGGAGAGTACCTAGAAATTAAATTAAATGAAAATGCCTTTTTAGCGGCCATGGGAGACCTTTTTTTTGGATGGGCGAATTTTTTTTGCAGACTTGTCAAGTTTTTGGCGAAACTTGCCAAAAAATCGGCAATTTTTCTCATTTATTCGGTGAGCAATTTTGGAGAGTAAATGCAGGAAAAAACCCACCATCAAAAAAAAAACTCGGGAGTTTTCTAAAACTCACCGATTACTAGGAGAGTTTTTCAACTATGCTTTGAACAATGCATAAATCGTCTCGTACAACAATTCTCATACACAAAACTTTCCTCATACTTTAATCCTTTGTAATATATCCTTGTACTTGCCGTAGATTCTTGTACTGAAAATTTCTCCAGATACTTTCTTGTACTTTTTCTTCATCAAATTGCATTTTTTTGACAAAGCTGGAGTTTTCTCATAGACTTCTCTAGTACTGCAATTTCTGGAATTGCAAGAGTTTGAACTGATTTCATACACTTTTCCAGTGCTGTGATCTTTCAAACTTGCACTCATTTGTCATGGAGGTTCATCTTTCTCCCTTCAAACTTACAACCACTTCCAACTGCCACTGCAGCTCTGATACCACATGTTATCTGAAATCAGATGCAAACAACAATGGAAATGTGATGAATTAAGTTATAGAGTGAAACAGATTGTGCATGTTGATCTTCATTTATTAACACAAGGGGGAAGAAGTTATACATAGTTGGTGGTTGGTAACTTACATCTTAAGTTACACAAATGTATTAAAAAAATATATTATAATAACATTAACAATAAATATTAAGTAAATATCATTAACTTGCTATTTAACTTTAATATAACTATACAACTTTAATACCCACAATCCTAGTTTCTTACACTGCTCATCAGGAACCTCTTGTATTGACATCTCTTTGCAGTGATGAATGGGAACCACTGTTGGATCTTGTACTTGAAACTTCATGCCTTGCAACCTATTGAATTGGTAGTAAATTCTCTCAAATTTGATCAAGGATCAAGATTCAAAAGATTGATAGTCCTCCATCAATGCCAATATTTCAATTGAAATGCTTTATACCTTGCTTTCCAACTGTATATGATCTGCTTCTACCTTGTTTGCCTCTACCTGCAGAATGTGACCTACTGCACCCTGTCTCAAAATATTCAGACCCATTTTCCATTTAAGGTCCACAGCTGAGTTTTTACTGTCCATAGACCAACCTGATCTGTAAATACTTAGGAGATAGTTTCCATGAGTTCGCCACAAACAGATATCAACTTGTCAACTCAACAAACAACCTTCTAAAGACTGCTTCTACACCTTACAAAGATTCATCATACATTACCATATGTTCAACATGATATAAATGCAATTAGTTGACCTTTCCCTCTTCAAACAGCCATATAATCTGTCTTAACATCTTGATCCAATTCGCAATCAGCAAAGAAGCCAGTTTCTTCTTTATGAACAGTGTGGCATGCAAACTAGTTATTGCAACGTATGTACATTTTTTCTTTTGAACACAAAGGTCAGACATGAACCCTAACCAAAATGTATCTCTGAATGTCCTGTATCAATATTGCTGCATAAAGCATATAAGGGCAAGCATAAGACCTGATTGCTATTGGGTACTTGATGGGAGACTACTTTTCATGTCTAAGGAAAAATCAATAGCAGTGAGGTTTTCCACACAATCTGCTTGACCATAAGTTCATCCAGCACATGATCTGGTAACCTGACAGGTTCTCCTATAAATCCAAAAAAGTGGATGTAGGAGTATGATTGGCATTGAATATACCGATCCACCCAATACTTAATCACCCTGCCACCTTCATGAAATGCATTTCATGGTCAACCATTGATTCAGCTATCACCACGTAAATAAAGCAATCACTATTCATCGTGTACTCATCTTCAAAACTACCCCAATAAAATTGATAACACTACTTATATTGCAATGTCCCCTTCTTTGACCTAGATATATGTAGAGGATCCTTTAGCCTATTTCATTCCCATAGGCTAATTCGGGATTTGGAGAGGGAATGAATTAATTAAATAAGGCTGTCTCAAATAACTATATTTTGGGCAACACGTATTTAATTAATTATGTTTGCTTTAATACTTTAAAGTGACTTAAGTTGAGACCAAAAGTAAAATAATATAAAGTCAATTTATGAGGAGTTAAAAGGTTTATTATTAAAAGCGATTTTTAAAATTATGAACTTCTCAAAAGTTGGCAGGAGGGATATAAAAGGAGTTGCGAAAAGAAAATGCGATATCTTTTGATCATTTCATATTTTCTCATTGTGAAGTTTGGACATCTTTGTGCAACTCAAACCCTAGGACAAAAACCCTAAGGGTTATGCTTCGGAGAAGGGATTTTTCTTCCTAATCAATATCGGGTGGATTCAAGTTAGGATTCACAATTGTGCAGAAACGAAGAAGAGGAGATTTCAAACCAGTTTGTCATACTTTACAGGTTTACAAGATATATAGGCAACAAAACTTATAGAGGTTTGTAATGTCCCCTTATTCATGAGCATCAATTTTCAGAGGGTTTAGCCTATTCCTGACTCTTGTAGGCTAAGGAGCTTGGTTAGAGGGTCTTTTGGAGGCAATTACCTAGTCAGTTGATGGTTTCCTTTTTCCTGGATTCAGTTGATTTGGAGAAATAAGGAGTTTTGTTGAGATATAATGTTCAATTATTATTAAAGGTAACTTTAATAATTATTATTATTTTATATTTGCACTTTATATTATAAAGTGATATTTTAATATTTGTAAAGTGCAAATAATAATATACTATTTTAAAAGATTATTCAAGAAGCTTCTAGAAGGAGGCCGACCTCTCTTGGGAAAAAGTATAAAGCAAGGGTCAGCTAAGCTTCTATTATCCAGGAATTGATATTTGTTTTGAAGAACTTGTTTGGTGAAGGAGCCAGCTAGGGTTTCTACCATTATTGGACCTTTGAGAACGAAACTCTCATTGGTTACGCAACTTTGAGGCTGTGAAACTATCAGCTGAGATTGTTGCCGATTGTAAGCTTTACTTTAGAAGTCCAAATTGTGCTTAATTGGGAATTTACTAGATTTAATGGCCTTTGGCCAAATCTAGGAAGGTTGATAATTTGTGAGCATTGAGAAATTTGGGTTGCAGGAGTTAATTGATTTAATAAGTATATTGGCTGTTTGAATAAATAATATTCTGATTACAAAGGAGGGCGCACAAGGAGGCAAAACTGACAGGCATCGAATATTATTTCATTGCACAAGAAGACAACTGCTCGATGATTGAGCAGCCAGAAGAGACAAAAAAAAGAAAAGGATCGCTCCTCTTAGAGAGCTGCTGGGACCACCTTGTGTGTATGCTTGGACATTCGCATAAGACAAGAAGAACATCGCAATTTTAAAAAGGAAATCCGACATCTTTAATAGAAGACAAAGTAGATGCCAGCATCTGCAGAAAGACACAAGTTAAAGTCAAGTTGTGTCAACTAAGCTGCCTCAGTTGATTATTGGAAGGAAATCATGGCCTTGTATGTTTGGGTCGTCAGTTTGAAGGAGATAAGACAAAATAGTAATCTTCATCGCTGGAAAGAGACACATATTATAAATACGTCAAGTATCGGGTCTTGGAAAGACAAAGACGTGGACACAAGGAGATCGCGTCTTTGGAGATTTAATATGGGCACATGTTACTATCTTCAATCAGGTGCAAATTGAGGAGAGCCACCATAAACATATCTGAGTGGGAATCGTATATCATCCTGTGAAAGACATGATATCAAAGCAGCACCATAAGCAGCTACAGAAATCGGTAAAAGGTGATTTACTATTGGCGCAGCTGGGACGGTGGCAACTGGAGAAGGATCGATTGAAGGTGCATTGCTGGATTGGCTAATTCCAATCAATAATTCCAGGTTCATTTTAGAATATAAACATTGCATTACTAGGATCATTTGCAGCTGGAATCAATTGATTGTAGTATAGTGATAATTACTGCTGTAAATTGTCAGATATGCATTTCCAGTTAGGACTGAGCTAGAATAATTGCTCTGTAATGAGCTTCCATGTAAAGGGCTAAGCTTTAGAGCAGTTTTGAACAATTTGTTCTGACATTCTATATGGTCTGGAATTGCACATAAACTGTTAATCGTTGCACTTGCATTGCATTTCCTGTCATAACATTACCTTAGAGATCAGAAGACAGTCTGTTCTGCGTTCTACTTCTATTTCAGTGATTGCATAATTGGACAGAACTATTTGGTAGTCTCTATGCATTTTGAAACCCAAATATCAAGAAGAGCAATCAGTTAACAGCCTGAAAAGAGTTTGCGAACAAAGTGTTTGGTTAAATGTCCTTTGCTGAGGCTATGTGGTTGGGTTGCACTTCATGATCAGAATATATTATATGCATTTCATCGTCATTGAACAGAGAGTAAAGCAAACTGAAAACATTTACCAGCAGAAAGAGTCAGTCAGCAAGTGTTTGACGAAATGTCCACCAGCTAAAACTGAAAATTTACATCTGAATAAGCTAGGGACATTACAAGGTTTGCAAGCAAATATAATTTTTGTAGGAACAGCTATTTCAGTGAGGATTTCAGGCAAGTACATTGGTGAAAATTCATTATTTATTATGCTGCTTATTTCACGACAAATCCCTGGCCATACTTCCAAGAAAGTAACACTTCCTTCCTCAAAAGAAGTGCAACTCATATTAGGGGAGGCTCAAGGTCTAATCGCAGCATACATAAGGAGGAAAAGGAGGCATGAGAAATTGTGGGGCCCTCTAGACTAGCCGCCACACATGAAGCAAGGCATATGTGGGTAGAAAAAGGATATCACAACATTCATTTAAGGAATTATGGGTCTCTAAACCCTGCAGTACCACCTTCCTCCTGTTGGTGACATTCTTATCTGGGATGCAGTTGTCTGGAGCAGCAAATAGTGTGGTTTCTGACCTTTATTTATACCAAAAATCTCAGTAGAGTCTACAGCAGCATATATAAGGTCAGAAGTAATTTCCATTTGTGATATGTATACACATATATTTTATCAATATATTGTATACCACTAACTTCAATGATATTCCAGAAGGTCTGAGAAATTGATTATTTGTGAAATTTTTCAATGTACATAACAAGTGTTTGACAAAATGCCAATGTTTGGTTCAATGCAGAATAAATATTTCTAAAACTGCCTGTGATCATTAATGGTAGCAGCAGCTGTTCTAATCATTAAAATTCAAATTTGTTGACTAGACTAATGTTCCACCAACTCTTTGACAAAATGACGGCAAAAATTGAAACAAATGCAAGTTTGTAAGAAAAACCTTGGTAGGGAATACTTCATGTATACAGTTTCTCTATGATTCAACTACTTGTTGACACCAAATGCAGATGGTTTGTTCATCAAACGCAGGATCAAATAAACAAGGTAAGAGCTCACATAAAATTGAAATGTTTATTGAACTGCTAAAAACTGCTCAAGCAAGCAGTCATCAATATTTGATTGTACCTATGATCTCCCAATAGACGAAGCTTGTGTCAATAAATCCTGGTTCAACATCAACAGCCCTTAAAAATTGATTCCCAAAGGTTGGTTGTAACATGCATGTCTAATTCATTAGTTAACACGATCATCTAACTGTTCAAATCTTTTCAGAAAAAACTATGAAATTATCTGGTCATGTCTGTTGCTTAAGGTCTGGAAAAGTGTATGACTAATTGGGAGGAAATTCAAATGACTGTAAAGTTAAATGAAGTTGTCGCACATGGGTTGATGGACAGTGAACTGTGAATAAGGTAGGATTTAAAAGAGGAGAAAGACAAAATTTGAGTACAGAACAATATTGAAATTTTGAAATTGCAAGAACATAAATAATGCTAATGTATTCTTGACTATCTAAATCTTATCAATTTCAAGAAGTTTAGATTCTAGTAAACCATTGCACAAGCTTAGTTCAAACCACAAGAAGCTAGGATTTTGAAATACACCCAAAGGGGAACCGATACTTTGCCAACCCACCTAAACTAGGCCTTTCTTTCTCACAAAACTTATGGAATCCTTTTGAGCAAAATCAAGAGTGACTAAGAAACTTGCAAATCCACAAAATTCTTTGGTTAGGCTAACAATAGAGACGAGCATAAAATTAATTCCACCACAAAGCTTGAAACTTGCTTTCTATACCCTCAAGACCGAAAAAGAAAAGTATCAATGAAAATTACAGATAGAATGCTTTGGAAGAAAACGACCAGATAAGGATTTCAATGTGCTTTATCAAAGCAAAATAGAGTAAAAGAATTAACTGGTGCGTGAATGGCAACCAATAACAACAGAATACAAAGCCCACTTCATCTGATTTATTATTATTTTTACTTTATACAGTGACTTATATGATTAAAGCCATGGATCAAAATTAGCTGGCCATAAGAGCAACCAACATATCTTCCACACTAACCACCATTCTTAAAAAATACAATATGTTCTGACATTAACTGGTTAGGTAGGCTTAAAAATTTGTGCATTGTGGGACTACCACTCCAAACATATATCTGCATTGCCATTTTTTCTATTTCAATTCTTCTCTTCTTATACTCATTTGTAATGCCCAGATGCCTAGGCCCAGGAAAATACTGCAGTTGGAGAACATATGCATTCTTGTCTCCTTTGAGTAGGCAAGCCGCAATGCAACTATACAAGTGCTGCCCAATAAGCATATCATCATAACTTTATCATTGGCTACCCAAACGGTCATGAGTTGTGATTTTCTGTTCACGGAACCCAAAAGAAACTAAGAGTTATGAGCCTTGCATTTTGGAAAGCAAAAGGGCTACAAAAATCATAGGTTAGCCAAGATGACTAAACAAGGCCAAGCTATTTCTTCTTCAAACTCCACTGTAATGTCCCCTTTCTAGCCAATGGTTTGGGGTTTTGAGGTTAGCCTATGCCTACGGTTCCCGTAGGCTAGCGAGACGTTTAGGGAACTCATTGGGGAGATTCAAGCTCTTCAGTAGGCGTGATGTTTCATTCTGGCTTATTCGGCTCAGTGTTCTAGCATTCGGTTGGTTGTTCTAAGGCTTTTTAGGAGTTCCACATTGATACTTGCTATTTATAGTAAGTAATACCAAGCTCTATGATGGCACACCTATAGTTGGTAGTGGTGATGAGACACTCTCGGAAAATGTTTGCTAGACTTTGGCCAAGAGTTATTAAATTAATAATTCACATTACTTTAATGATATTCTATTAATATATTATTAAAGTAACTTATTAATTTAATGTTATAAAGTTACTTTGATAAAGTACTTTATAACTTGGGCGTTAAATAAAGTAATAAAGTGACTTTATTAAAAGAATTCATTTTGTAGTCACTTTATGAATATTTAAGTGAAGGGGGCGCTTTTCAAGTCAAACGTAAAATATTAAAATATTATGCCAATGCAAGTTGGTGTGGGTTTTTGAGTGAGAAAGATATTAATATTTTATTGTTGAAAAAAGCAAAAAACCTAATCTTGGACGTGGATTTGGAAAAGCATAAGGAGAGAAAAGAACATTGTTTTCATCATCCAAGTTTATCATTCAAAAATCAAAAAACTAGGCACAGGGTTGCAGGTATGAAGTTTCAAGCTGATCTGAGGATGGAAACCCTCAATTAGGACAGGATCTACAGGTGTGAGAGACCGTCTAAGGGTTCTAGTATGGATGGCTTCACACAAAGACCATCAATCTAAGCATTCACAAATTTACTTAGCATTTACTTTCAGCATTTACAATTTTGTTGGCGTAACAACTAACACCTCTAGAGTGCAAGTTGGTACGGACAGCTAAGCACACTACGCAATGAGTGCTCTTCAAATTAGGAGGGGAAGCTCCCTCGTTGTGCGGACAAAAATGCTTGAAAAGTAAACTAATCTATTTCCTATCTTTTTGTCTCAGCTGTAAGTTGCACAAGGTTAAGAAAACCAAGAACGTTGCAGCTAAGGATTTTTTGGTTTTGTAGATCATTAACTACACTAAACTAACTACTTTAAATCTATCCAGTTTCCTCAAGAAAACAGAGCATGAGTAAACGGAGAAGGAATGAGCTTACACGATAAACCGGGTACAAATTCACAACGTGCAGGCAAGGTGGGCACAACTATTTGCTTGTCTGAATAAGTTTATTATCACACACATCATACGATAAGCTTTGAGTACAGATTCTCAACTTGAAGGCAAGGTGGGCACAACTATTTGCTCAATCTGAATAGGCTTATTAGAAACACAACACAAAGGATTGCCAACTAGGACAGTAAATTGCAGAGACAAAACACGCATACAATTTACGATCGAACTAGCCACTATATTTAACTAAGGCAAGCATTCACCATAACAATTGCATGAAACCTAAGTGGCATAACAATTCATTATCACAATAAATACTCATGAACAGATACAGAATAAGCAATATTACAGGCAAGGTGGACACAGCATATATTACTCTCTCGTGCAAAAGTTATGTACAAATCAGCAAAAGCTCTTATTTATAGACATCGAAAGGTGTAGGGAACCCTAAAATCACCTTGAGTCAACTACAGTCTTGCAATGCATGCAAGATTTATTGCTGAACCCTAATAAAGCAAACTATATAGTTAATTGGAAAGCTACCATCAGTTAACCGGTACAATTAATCTAAATGGACAATGTGCAAGCATGCACATCCTTATTGAAAACAAGTTAACTGGAACACTACCATCAGTTAACGAAACCCTAAAAACTCCAAGTCCTACAAAATATCTTTGAGGATAAAGATAGACATGTGTGGACCCAACAAAGAGAACTAAAGATGAAAGTTGAGTTCTGATTGCATGCTCCTAATTTTTTCCTCAAAGACAACTGCAGGTTATAACTGACTGATCACTGGCCGCTATCTCGAGTAACTCAAACAATCTTGTAAATCTCTGCACACTTAAACTGGCATTTCACTAAGTAGTAACTCTGGCGGCTCTGTAACTGAAGTGATGGCCACTATTTCTTCTGCAGCTTGACGCTTCTCACATTTTTCTCAATGGAGAAGTGTTGCATGACGAAACTGCAAAGTTTGACTATGAACCCTCTGATTGTGAGAAATGCAAATGAACTTGCTGCATATGCAGAATTCCAACGGTATCAACCCTCTAAACCGGCCTTGGAAGACAATCAGCTATACGAGGCATGAAACCATGAGGACTTGAGTGACTACACCTGTCAATCCTTCGGATGCGCTTGATACAAATCGGTGTCAACTTTTCTGATGAAATCATGAATTAAGACCGATTTGGTCTTGAATTCAGTCTGAGTGTATTGCATTTTGAAAAACTCGCCTGTTGACTGTAAACTCGACTATATTATGACAACTTTCTCCATAAGCTGAAATGTCACCTACTGAAGCTAAAAATACCCTGTCGGAGAACAATTTTCACCAAAAATTCCGAAACGTGGGTTTTGTCCAGAAATGATTCTAAGACAACCCACAACGCCATAAATGTGAAAAAGTTTAATTTAGTTTGACATGCAAAAGCTTTTCTGAAAAAAGGAAATGAGGGTAGCAGGGGCTACGGGAGGCAATTTTTCTGAAAAAAATCTGAGATATGGGTTTTGTCCAGAAGATGATTCTAAGACAACCCGCAATGTCATATTCGAAAAATATTGACTTCTACTCCACCATGCAAAGGAATTTCAGTTGAGAAAATCAAAGCTTCGAGAATTGAAGCTCTGGAGTATTTTTTCCCGAAAAATTCTAACACATGGGTATTGTAGAGGAAGTCATGCACAACCAACCCAGATGATTCAATTTGTCAAAATTCGTCGAATCTTGGACAAGCGAAGAAAACCTAAGACGAGATTAGAAGAAATTAAGACAGAAGATAGAAGTTTTAATGCTCTGCCTCTGCCAAAATCGCCCTCTTGTCTCGAATTTTGCTGATTATACTGGATCTGTACCTACAAGGGAATTTGTAAAATGATATCTAAGATGCCTTCAAATATTGATTGCTAAAGAATTCGCTCACCCAAATGAGAAAATTCACTTTGATCTTCAACTGTGTGAGAGAAGAATGGACACCATCTTGAATAAATGGACAAATTCATTGCTTAATGGAGCCACTGCAAGAATAAAACCCCGATTTCAAAAGAAATCTTCAGATTGGACCCCACTCTATTCAACTGTCATTGACTCAGAGTCCGGATTACAAAATAATAATAAAAATATTCAGTTGCCATCACATGCGATTTTGAGAATAAGCATCAAAAAGGTGCCTCTTTGAAGAAAATTGCCATTTAATACTTATGCATGCAAAATAAATATTAAACATTATTTTTAATCAATTAGCAATAAAGCAAGGCATCTGGATGCACCCGGCGAACACTGATTTCGAAAAGTCCTTATTTGGCCTTCTAGGCGTCCATTTGCAAGAGTTATTAACTTTTTTGCTAACAAAATCACAGTTGGCCATATTCAGCTCTGAATTCGGCTAACTGGGTGATGCTATGATCAAGCTAAGATATTCATTGCGAAGCCTACAGAGCAAGGATGAAATGTCTGTTGGGAGCTGCAACTGCTAAAACCAACGTTTGACACCTCAAAAAATTAGGCACCTTTGATTAAATTGATTTTCAGGCACCAGACAACCATTTCTTCATTTTGCCATCTAACGCTTCAAATTGCCGCTGACGATGAACGATGAACCCTGTTGACTGAATGGTAGGCTCACTGTGTAATTGGAAGTATTCTGCATCCAATGACTATATATAAGGCACCAGAAGACTACATCAGGGACCCCAAAAGCAAGGGCGCCCCTAGCCTGTGAAGGCTCAAACACCATTTTATCATAAG
The DNA here is from genome assembly GCA_007258455.2 of Sequoia sempervirens. Lineage (NCBI taxonomy): Eukaryota > Viridiplantae > Streptophyta > Pinopsida > Cupressales > Cupressaceae > Sequoia > Sequoia sempervirens. Next base: position 12,089 of record VDFB02283251.1, read on the forward strand.
TGTAACTTTCAACTAGATACCCTATTTCACCCCTTGATACCGAGAGCTGGAGTGCTCCGATTCACGCACCGTCAGTCTCATCGCGTAGTTAGAACAACTTACCAGAGATGTTTCTGGAGGCGACAAAGCAAGAAAACTACTTCTAAGACCTCAAAGAGAAGATAGCCTCTTCTAAGATGAAATATACGCTCTATACTTGGCCATTTTCCAGATGTCTTCACTTTTCAGCGTTCAACAAAGACCTCGCACGTACGAGCGTTTGCCAAATCCCAGAGGCTGATGGCTAGGCTCGTTGGATAGCTGCAGTAATTCCACACAAGTCTCGTGAAGACTGTGAAAGCTAAAAACTCCATCTAACAGGCCTAAAGGCTAGGCGCCCCTGGCTTATAGGGGTTCAAGTGTATAATACAGGGTTACCCCAAGTTTCCAGGACGGGGACGGCAGGACGAGTCCCCAAGTTTCCGATTTTTTTGGCCAAATTTAGGGACGGCGGGGGACGGCTATATAAAATATAGAAAAATTTAAAATATATAGGAAAACATTAAATATTCATATGAAAACAAGGATAAAGCATGCATATATACATTATAGAAACTTAGCTTATAACATTTTTGTTAAAAATTCATTGCCAATATAGTATTTTTTTCAATTATGATATGAAAATCAAAATAAAAAGAGCATGGTACACTGTTGTCGTCCCCCTAGCCGTTTCCGGGACAGGGACGGGGGGTTTAGACCCAGGGACGCGTCCCCAGGTAACACTGGTATAATACCATTTTCTCCACCCTCTAATTTATGTGTCTGGTCGAATCTTTGCCACAATCACTCAGTATGTCGGATTGATTGGCTGATTGGTGCATTGTGAAGCTAGACTAGATTAGAAAAGATCTCAGGAAGACATCATCTACAAATACCATCATCTGATGGGCCATATTCAAGGTCGCCCCTGGGCTACAAGGGCTCAAAAAGCTGTGAACTAACCATCCTTCGTAATATGCAACCTCATGTACCTTCAGCTTCTAACATCAATTGTCGGAGTTCTGCAACTCGGATGACTTCGTCGGATAGCTTGTTGGAAATCTGGGCTAATTCTGAAGAGATTGACTGCATCTGCAAGCAAAAACAAGATCTGGGCCTTCAAGTAGAAGGGCGCCCTTGGGCTATAGGGGCTCAAATCTGCTTTTTGCTAAAGATCTTCATTTGTTTGCTTTCTATAATCACTATTCCGGCCACTGAAATTACCATGTAGGAGTAAAATTTCATTGCGAAGTGCTTCTCCATTAGCACGTCTCGTTCTGAGTCCTAGGTTCGAGTTCTGAGCTCCAAGTACTCACCAACTGTTGCTGACGACTGACATGACACTGACCAAAGTCCATATTTGACTTGCCCAAAAACTATATTTTGACATCATTTTAGCAAGGTTTAGACTCTTTTAAGCAAAATGCCTTAATGAAGCAAAAAAATTGGTTTGGGTACAAATTTACATCAGCAAGATTCAATAAAACAGAAGCCATTTTCAATATTGCATCAGACCGTACCATTTAGGAGACACAAGGAGAGGGTTTGAGCTTGTTATTGACAGAGGTTATTCTCCAAGCCGAGGCGTCCAAATCTACAAAGGAAAACAAGGTTTTCAAACAGCAAAAACAAGCATTTAATTTGGCACATGTGAGTTGGGAAGCCGTACAAACCAGGTAGAGAAGCACATGGGAGATTGGAGGCAAAAAGTTTTGTGATTGAGGCTAGAAATTCCTTGTCTTGAGGCGTCTAGCAACATTCATCCCATCAGCATCAACACACAGTTGAAAATCGAGCAAACTAAAGCATGGCATCCTTGCATCTGATTGCCATGACTGCTGTGTAAAAACCCAAGTTCCAAACTATTGCATTTTGGCTTATAGGTATGATCTTATTATGTTCTGAATAAATAAAGATTACTGGGTTTTCAATTATTTACACAATTTCCTTTCTGTTATTGTTTTATGCAATTTCTTGAAATTTCCGGCACTACCAGCAGCAGAAAAACAAAAAAATCAGAATTTAACAAAAAACTCAAAAGTCAATTTTGAAACCCTCAGGGGACATCCTATCCCCCAACACCCATTGCTTTCACCTACACCTTTGACCAGCTACTAATCAGCTTGAATGCCAAGGAGATGCCAAGAAACAAATTTTAACCCACCTTCAAATGCCTCTTTCACTTGCATTAGCAGCAGTTTTCAAATACAATGTTATTGACACTTCCTGTCACATTGTTCATCTAATCCCTGAGTGGATAGTGTGTTTTCAAATACAATGATATTGACACTTCCTGTCACATTGTTCATCTAATCCCTGAGTGGATAGTGTGTAACATAAAGTGCCAGACGTCGTCATTTTCCGTGCTTTGAGATTGCATATGTAGTTCCCCACATACGATCAAAAACATAATGCACATGTTCATTTTGTCATTAGTATCCCAAGATGGCCAGGTAGACCACAAAAGCACTTAAAACTTTTAACCTTAATAGCTTTAATTTCTATTGCTTTCTTTATAAAAATCGTCATATTTCTATTTTTAAAGATATAAATGCATACTGTAGTTTGGCTACAAAACACACAAAGACACAAACAAAGATAATAACACTAGGCCTAGTGAAAAGAATCCAGAAAGGAAATTTGACTTGATATTGGGCAACAATATTTTCTACTTTTGCATATTAACACTTTTGACATCTAGGACCCAACTAAAGCACACCAATCCAAAACCAACATGAAAGGCCACAACATACCAATTAAAAAATGAAAATTTATAACATATTGCAGAAAATTGTATGAACTTGGCACAAATTTCACCATTATAAATATCACTCCCTATACATGTGCATAATTTATAAAATCCTTGACTCCATGGAACTGGCAAACAATTAACAATGACCAAAATATGCAAAATTAAAGCCAAATAATGGAATTATCTAATCTTGGGGCGTGGCCTTTGGAATCTGAATATATCACCTCACATTGGTTCACAATTATATTTTTGCCAAGTTGTAGAAGATCAAGAATCTGGCTAACATGTTGAATGCATCCTTAGCTCTTTGTGTCTTCCTACCTTCATTCACTTTGTGTCAAATTCTCATTTATATTATGAAGAATGGCAACAACATGGAAGTATCACTACCAAAAAAATTCGCTGTAAGTGGATAATTTTTTTTCCTATAAAGCAGTGTTCCACGGGGACACGTCCCCCCCAAATCCCCACGTTTCCAAAACGGGGACATCTTTGATATGTGGGGACGGGTCGAGTACGTCCCCCTACCATACCTCCACCGCCACCAGGACGGCGAAGACGGTTGGGAGACACAAGAGACAGTTGGACGTCTCCGAGATGTCTCAAGGACACCTAGGCATCCCTCAAGCGTCCTACAGATGCCCAGAAGTCTCCCACGTTGGGACATCCAAAAAGTGTTTTTTTAAATTTCTTTCTAAAACATGGAAATTTGCAGTGTTCCACGGGGACGCGTCCCCCCCAAAAATCCTCGCGTTTCCTAGAGGGGGACGTCTCAAAGACTTGGGGACTTGGGGGGGACGTCCCCCCATCAACCCACCACCAACGCCACCATCCCACCACCGATGTCGCTGTCTCCAAGATGCTGCTAGGACTTTGAGGATGCTGGGGTGTCCTCAAGACATATAGGGGACTCCTAGTTGTCTCCAAGATGTATAATTCTTATACTTATACATCTTTTTATAACTATTTTCTCAAGTACTATATGTATTTCAGCACCCTACCGCCCTCTCGCCGCCCTCCCCCCGCCGTCCCCCTGCTGCCCCCATACTTAGACCCCTTGTCCCCGCGTCCCCGAAACACGTCCCCTACTGTCCCCCCATCCGCGTCCCCGAAACCCCATGGAACACTGGAAATTTGTGCTTTGGGCCAAGCCCTAAAGGAAAGTGGGACCCATCCATTGCTTCTAACCTCTACAAAACACTCTCAAATCCTCTATTCTTTTCACATTTGGTTTTTCATGTTTTGCAACAGTTAGGTGAAGAGAGAAAACAATGAGAAGAGTGAGTGAAAGAGTGAGATTGAGGTGTTGCAAGAGCAAGAGGGGTGAGAAGGAGAAAGAAGAAGAAGAGGAGGAGGATTCTACATCAACTTAGAAGGATTTTTTTAGCACAAGCTAGGTTTCTATGGCTTTTTTTTGAAGTTTTTTCAATTTTTTTGTTTATTTTTCAAAGTTTTTAGTTTCATTTTCAAAATCTAATTGGATGTTGAATGTTGATGGCAAAATGAAAAATGAACAATGAACATTGAAATGGAAATATGAATATGCATTTGCAGCCATGTTTATCAAATTATGATTAAAAAAAAATATTTTATCATAATTTCATAACATGGCTGCGAATGCATATTCATATTTCCATTTCAATGTTCATTGTTCATTTTTCATTTTGCCATATTTTTTTATAATTTTCATAAACATGGCTGCAAATGCATATTCATATTTCCATTTCAATGTTCATTGTTCATTTTTCATTTTGCCATCAAAATTCAACATCAAATTTTAAATTTTATTTTCAAATTTGTTAAACTAGGTTGAAACTAGGCACTTTCTAGAATTTATTTGTTTATTGCAATGTCACAATGAGCTCTCATGACATGAGTGAGGATGAGGTAGAGATTCATGCTCATATTGAACCTGAATTTGACTATTACCTTGAGGCTGAGGGGGGTGACCATGGGGCTGAACTTGAAGCCCAAACTAGTTTCATGGCAAGTGAAGCAAATACTATAGAGTGCCCTTCTGCATTACTAGCACCATATGCTAGGGGTCCTTTTGATCACAAGTCTCCTCTTAAACAGTTTGCAACAAAATTACCAGGCAAGTCAAGGACATCTAGTGGCACAAGGAGGTGGAAGTGCCATTTTTGTGATCTAGAATGGTATGGCACCATTACTAGAGTTAATGCACACCTTTTTATTTGAGGAAAAGCTGTGGAGAAATGTTCATTTTTGGCAAGACCGACAAACCTCAAATTGAGAGCTAAGATAAATAAGTTATGGGGTGTTCTTGATGATAGTGCAGCTACACCTATGCCTATTACTTTGCTTCATAGGGCACATGTTCAGCAAACCTAGCCACGGAGTTCTAGCCATACTTTGCAAACGAGAGGAGTGACACCAAGTTCTGCTTCTAGTGCCTATGCAGGAGAGGGTAGGGGGAAACGCAAATTGCAAACTCAAAGTAACCCCATAGCTAATTTGTTTAATGTGCATCTGAAGGATGAGATAGATGATGTCGTTGGCAAGTTCTTCTTTGCCAATGGCATCCCATTTCATGTAGCTCAATCTCCTTATTATAAGGAGATGATATCAATGGTGGCAAGAGGAGGACCATCATATGTGCCACCAAGTGAGACAAAATTGAGGACCACGATCTTGGATAAGAACTATTCCAAGATCAATTTGTTGATGGAGAAGGCGAAGGAATGTTGGGTGAAGACAGGATGCAATATAGTCATGGATGGATGGACGGACATTAGTCATCATCCATTCATTAATATCATGGTTACATGTACAAAGGGCCCATACTTCTTAAGGTAGTTGATTGTTCAAGGCATTGCAAAGATGTTGATTTTCAGTTTCAAGTCCTTAGGGACGGTATTGAGGAGGTTGGGCCACAAAATGTAGTCCAAGTAATGACAGATGCAGCACATGTGTGCAAAGCTACGGGGAAACTTGTTGAGGCAGCTTATAGACATATTTGGTGGACTCCATGTTGTGTGCATCCCATGAACAATGTACTCAAGGACATGGGGAAGATTGAATGGATCAGAGTAGTGGTCAATGATGCTAGAGATGTGCAAATGTTTATCTATAACCACCACACTTCACATGCACTCTTCAAAACCTTCTCTAAGGAGTTCTTGAAACCTACTAAGACGAGGTATGCATCCTCTTTCATTCTCTTGGAGAGAATGATTGAGTTGCAAGAGTCACTACAACTCATAGATATGACATCAGATTGGAATAAGTGGGCTGAGTCTAGGACAGAGCAAAGGAGGGTGAAGGATACAGTGAAGAGTGATGTGTTTTGGAGTGATGCAAAAGATATAGTCTCCATCATTTTCCAGGTCATCAGATATGGGGATGCGGATGCACCTAACCTTGGAGAGATGTATGAGAGCATTGATTTTATGCTTGATCAGATGAGGGTTGTCGTGTGAGAGGAGGACCCCACATTAGCATTCTACAATGAGCACATTCAGCCAATAATTCATCGAAGATGGGAGAAGCTCAATACTCCCTTGCACATGGTTGCCTATGCATTGAGTCCTAAGTGGTACAAGACTAGGCCTGGTAGAGTTACTCCGACAGAGGATGCAGAGGTGAAGGTAGGGTTCTTCAAGGCTACTGAGAAGATGTATGATCCTATAGATTCCAGCACGATTCGCACTGAGTGTACCAAATTTGCCACTCTTAGGGGTTATTCTGATGCGGCCAAGATGGAAATGGCAACTATGGCATAGGAGGACCAAATTTTGCGGTGGACTTGCCATGGATTGGGATCTTTAAGTACCACTCTAACCATCCGATTAGTATCTCAGGTTTCTAGTTCTTCAGTTGCTAAGAGGAACTGGTCTACCTATAGTTTCATCCACTCTCTTAAGAGGAACAGACTTACCTCTAGGAGAGCAGAGAAGCTTGTGGCTGTACATAGTGCTTTGTGTCTCATTGACCGCAAAACACTTGTGTGTACAAAGAGAGTCCAACAGCACGATGGGATGTAGAGCCAGAGGAGCCAACATAGATTGATGAGGATGCTACAACTTTAAATGCATGGCTCTACAATTTAAAACCGCAAGCCCAAAATACTCTCCGAAAAACAGAAAGAAAACTTCGGAAAAATCGAAAAACCCTCAACTTATTAAAATTGCTACTTATTTTATATCAATTTTTTTTTTTAAAATTGAATCATAAAATGATATTTAGATAAAAGAAAGTAGAAGAAGAAAAGCTTTGTAAATTTATTGATATTCAAGAAAGAAAAATACACATTTCAATCCTGTGTGGATAATTTACACTGATGATTTAAATGAAAATTATAAAATTTTTTTGTAGTAAAATTGAAGGTAACTAGTGGAGAGTACATAGAAAATCAAATGAATTCAATGGGAGTTTGTGGGCAATGCCCCTAATGGGTTTGGGATGCTCAATACACTGATAGACTAGTTAGAAAATCCCCCAATGCCGTCCGCCCAAAAGGCTTCGAGAACGCCTTCGGTCCCCCCGTCCCCAAAACCCGGTCGGCCCTCAAGACAACACAACCTGCATGGTGCAAACCTATTAGAATTAACAATTATAAAACAACATTATTCATTAAATCTCCACATTTTTTTCGTCTTTCAGTAACACCATTTTACCCTTTTTTGAAGCGCCGAGTTTTAATGAATGGCAACTCTTTGGTTGGTATTAGTTTGGCAGAGCTTGACCACAAGTAGTCCAGTAGTTCCAGCAATGAGGAGTTTGGGGATGATTAGAGGCCTCCCTTCACTACATTTTTACATTTTGTACTTATTTTGATATCAATGTATCATGCTACTCATTGTAATCATCTTTATGATATTTATGATATAATAGAAATCTTCAATTCGACAATTTCATTTGTCAAATTTTATTTAGTATTCAAGTATTTAAAATTTTAGTATTTGCAATTTTGCTATTTTACTAATTTTCCAAAGTTTCATTTGAAATGTAATTCTTATACATCTTTTTATAACTAGTTTTTCCAAGTACTATATGTATTATGTATATTAGCATTGTCCCCCTGCCGTCCCAAAACTTAGACCCTTGGTCCCCCCGTCCCCAAAACCCGTCCCCATCAAGAAACTTCGTGGAACACTGCTATAAAGTGAAACCTACTTAGAATTGAAGAAAGTTATAAAACAGGAATTATTATTAAATCCCATTTTTATTGTCTTATCAGTAAAGCCCTTCTTACCCATTTTTCTGAATTTGAACATTGGAATTATAATGAATTAGGTGAGCTAAAGATATGTTTACTTTCCCCTTTTCAGGGCTGCGATTATTAATTCAAAGTTTTTTACACTGAGGTTTCAAAATAACTTTGACATGTATACTTCAGAATTCAAAGAAACTGACATTTTCTTGTCCACAACCCTTAAACATCTTGAAAGCATTTATCATGTCTCAACAATCAAGATGCATTGATTATCAAATGTGGCTTGAATGTATTTTTAGGCTTTAACTAATATCAAATGGAAAATGCACTAAAAAACTTAACAAAATCAGAAAATAAGAATGCAAGTGGAATACCATTATCCTACTACCATAAAGAGATGACCACGAAAATTGGGATGCTTCACATAAACTTACCCTATAAACTTTACTTCCTTTTGCACTACATCTCTCTATAAGTTCCCGAGCCTTCTTTAAAGCAGCACATAGTTCTTCAAATACCCTGACAACTGATCCCGTCAAAGTTGTCTTTGAGTCCTTAACATCATCCAGCAGAGGCTTCAAAAGCTTCAATTGTTCAACCAGACATTGGCAATTTGAATAATCTGCCCCTATCTTTCCATTCAGTGTCACAATTTCATGAATTGATTGATAAATGTCAGCAAACAAAACCTGTAGAGGATCCATAGGCATTAGACCTGTTCCAACGAAAAAAGATAAGTCAAATGCTAATACAACCATATAAAATAAAATACAATTTGTCCCCCACTGCACTGTTCACTTGCTTCAATGTCCACATAACCCAATGCAATCTACTTATCATCTTTAGCAATTGATTAAATATTAAACAAGCATGCAACAAAACTTGAAGGCTAAAATGAAAAAGGGTATGACTCAAAAACCAGACTAAAATTAGAAGGTAATGTGTCAAAACAAGACAGGACCGGATCCACAATATTCAACACTATAGCAGTATCCTCAGATTTCCACATATTTTAACCATAATACTTCTTTGAGAGGAGAAGATATAATTAGCATCCAGAATTTATGCTTCATGTATTCTTCAGAAAGCCTTTTATGTGTTCATCTGTTCAAGAAGATGAAACTTGAAAGAAACATTCTGTTGGAAAGAAAGCAAGATCAGAATCCACCTATCCTCTAGGGAACAATAAAGTGTAAATCACCTTTCTGACAAACACACGGACATACATATTTACCGTATCCATATCTGATCCAACAGAAATTGTTCTAGTGGACTCATTCAAGCAGGAAACAAAGCATGGCATCAACTGCAGGTCAAGGAAAGCATATCATTGCATATAAGAAGCACTTTTTGACTTTTAATTTGAACTAAATAGATATATATTTCATTTTTTGATAGTAAACGAATAACTGCTTGTGGATAAATATGCAGAGTCAATATTTTGAGGTCACATGCAATAATGTTCAGAATGTTTCACAACAGCAGTTGTGAGGATATTGCTTGACAGAAGGAAGGTGACATCCAATGAATGTGTCTTTAAAATTATGTCAGTTAGAAACTAAAATCCAATTGACAAATTCTTCCTGATGAAGCTACTCAATGTGTTACCATGTAAACCTTACTTGACACCCAAAATCTCAAGGCTGGTAAAAATAGATTACAGATTTGGGGAAGCAGGGAATAACACACTAAAATTTAATGTAGTAATGTAAATGTTTCCATTGAAGCTATTAAAATTTATTTTCTTCTGCAAACCAAAAACGTGGAATGAGAAGTAATTGCACATGAATATCTGAAACCAAGCATTCTCATTGGAGGAAAAGAATCATCAATACTCAATAGTATAACCATGTAGGAAGTATGCACTACTCTGGTGTTTCCATTCTTGGTTCGGCATCACAAGGCAGAGAAAATAGATGTATAGTATGCTGATATAAATAATGATGTATACACTATCATAGTCACAAAAGACATTTCAAAAACAGTTGCATAAGACCCAAGGAGCAGCAAAAACAATATTAGTAATTATTTAAGAGATGCAGAAAGCATGGTAACATACAAACAAGAAGAGATAGACAATAAATATGAGACCACCTCATAAATAATTTTAATAAATTAAGGGAAACAAAAAAGGGTATGGAAATAATGATCAAAAAAGTCCTAATTGACCTCAAAAGTTTCAAATTTGTTTAAAAAATTGGCTTTCCTCCTTGCAGGCAATGCTCTGAGATGTATGTGCATTAAAACTTGATACAGAACCACCAAAAGCATAAAAGAGGAACATTTTTTTATTTTCACCTGTAAGTATCATTTGACTATGGCTCACATTGCTTGTCAAAACTGAGTGCAGTGAAGATAAGATTTAATCTAGAAACATGATCAATGATTGCTAAACAAACCCAAATGTTAACTTTTTTCACCATTAGTAGGATAGTTTAAGGTACTTTTTTCTTAGCAGTTCTGAAGATAAAAGAAACAAATAAAATTGAATTGAGTAATCAACGTCAGTTTTACTTCTGTGAGATCAGTATCTTTCAGCAGTACTCAAAGGTTTCAATATCCAGGACCAAAACTTACAGCTAAGCAAATTATATTGTCGCATCTTGTTGAATTATTATTTATCTCGTCCTTATTAGAAGTCCACAACATCATAGAGGAAAGACATATTCAATCAGCGGCTGTAACTCCAAGATGATGTTGGATAAAAGTTTACGACAAGAAAATTGTTTTAAGCCCATGTTCAATAAATGAGTATTTTCTGCACATACTCTAGGTGTAAGATGTCCTAGAACCAAATATCATCAAGCTATACTTCTCCAGATAGTATCTCTAACTAGAGAAACGATAGTAATGGTGCCAATAGAACAGTTGGACTGTTTGCCATAGCTCAGCCAAGCACAAACACAAGCAGAAACAATAAAATAGAGATGTATTGGTGCTAGGAAAAGATGGTATACCAAAATTCAACATTGAAATAAAAAGTATGGATCTTTCAAATACATTGATAGATCATTGGATGGATGATTGATTCTGAAAAAAATTAGAGAAGCAAGCATTGATTCCAGCAGAATATAGATTGAAAATGTCAAATACAATAACTTGAGAGAATAACTCCCATAGATATATCACTAGGTCAAGATATTGTCATAGGGGAAGATACTAAGTATGATATTTATAATTATAAAATAAGTACAGTATACTACAATCAATTCCAGTACTGGGCAGAGCAACAGGGAATAGGTGAAAGCAATCCAAGACTTGAAACATAAAACCATTGTAGTTAATATTGGAAGAGCCCAGTAAACAACAGATGTCTTAAGAGACAAAGTTGTTGGAGAAGAGCAAGCAATTTCAGGCAATGGCTCCAACAGGAAGAATAAATATGAACTTGTATGAGGAAGAAATGTTCCATTTCATGAAATGTTCAGAGAACAGCAGGTATTCAGGCTGAGACTTGCTACAATGGCAAATTGTCAATTGATGAAAATGAAATGATGAGACCTGCATACCTGGTTGAAGCTGAAAAATGCCAGCGAAACACAAACAAGACAACAAAGAATGAGTCAACCATTTTACATGATTGATAATGATACAGAAGAATATCCACATATATATCAAAGTGATAATGGAGAGGAATGACTACTCTGCTTATCTTAGGAACTATAAATGCAGTGAAGCTGAACTCAACATGCATTTGAACTTCCACAGGAACAAAGCGTCCGATATGTAGGACCAACCATACATGAGATAAATTTGTACAGGCTAGAAGGTCCTAAAACAATTACAATGGGAACAGAATTAGACCTAGAACTGGCATAGCAGCTATACAGGTTTGTACTAGCACAAAGAAGTAATCACGTGGACATATAAAGACATTAAAGGAATGCCACAAGAGTTATGTTAGCATGCATTGAGCTCATACAGCCCTGCCAGCTAGAAGATGACCATTACCAACTGTAATCGCTAGAAGTTGGAACAAATTTTAAAACAGCCACTAGTGATTAGCTGTCACCAGTGCTGGTTTCTCCTAAGAAAGAAACAAAAAATTTAGAGTGTCAAGATTTAGTAGTCTGAATGTAGCAGTAAAGAATATTCCCATCTCAATACTGTTTACAGATATGCTTTTAGAGGAAGCAATCAGTCATGAGTTGCATTAATTTCCAATGGATTGTCAGGATACAATCAAATCAGTATTGTGTAAGAGGACTGTTGTCCAATCTTTTGACACCAGATAGTAAGGGATTATAAAACCCTTCTGTTTTAAGACAAATACACTAGTAATAGTCACCACTGAGTTAACTTAATTAATTAAATATTAAATTGTCCTAAAATAATATTTGTGGACATTTATATTTAATTAATTAATTAAACATTAAAGTGACTTAATTAAATAATATGCTCAAATATTAAATAAAGTTACTTTACAAAGGAAAAATATTTAATAATAAAATATAAAAAGGTGGTTGACTATAAAAGGTGGTAAAAAGGAATTCATTGATATCTTGGAAAAATATACTTGGTTTTACAAGTTTTGGGGACTTGGGGACGAAAACCCTCAAGTTCGAAGGATTGGATGAAAACCTGAATCCTTTTGCAGGTGAATTCAAATCAGAATTTGCAGAGTTTCAAGGTTCAGTTTGATAGGTTATTTGAAATTCGTGAAGCCTTGTGCCAAGATGAATTTCAGAATTAAATGGGCTTCAAAGGTACAGGCAGAATATCAATGGCACTTACAGGAGCTGTTCTTTCAGAATTCATATTGAGCATCTTGTGAATGAAATAATATATATATATTACTTTTTGTCGATTCCTCAATCCGGTCAGATTATGATTTAGGTGAATATATGAATAAGGGCTACAATACAGAACTGGATGATTAAATGTTGACAGAGGATCAATTGAACTTTTAAAAGGAGTCAAGTATATCAATTAAATCAGGGACGTAGACTACAGTATTGTTGTTGAGCGCTGTAAATTCTACACTTGGAGGAGACTCTAAGGAGGAGGCCCATATGCATAGGAAATAAGGGTTGATTAATATATTTGCTTACTGCAACTATTCTAAGGTAGCCGGATCTTTTAGCAACCACGGCTTGCATATTCACCACCATATTGCCGACACATCACCTGTAGAATGGGATCCGAATCATTAGAATTTACACTGCAGAATTAAATCTTCATTTGGTGACGTGGAGATAGGCCAAGCTAATTTGGCTGCTAGCCCTTTCAAGAAGTTGTAACTTGTGAAAGCGCTGCCACTCTACAAGTATTAATACCACCATATACATATGCGACCCATATGGAAGGAATTAGGGAGTCAGGTGTAGTTCATTTTGGTGTCACCGCTATAGGATAAAGGGAGTGAATAAGCAGCCGCCAAATATCATTGCAATTTTTGGAAGGTCGGTAGGAGTTGAGAGGCATGGGGAAATGAAGATTAATAGTTATTTATCAGCCACTGCCCTTCCTAGCAGTCGCCCCCTTAATTCCACTGATGCCCAAGTAAGGAATTCACAGCCTTCCTAAGTACCGCCATACCCACAATTACCCATACAATTGGGTCTGCGGCTATATTTGAAGCCCATTAACAGCCAAGAATATTTGCGGAGGAGTATACAGGTCAGCTATTATATTTTATTATGAATTGTGAACTGTGCAATGACTGCAGAACAATGAATATATATATATATATGTCATGTGTTAATAGAAATCACTTATCATTATATTGAGCTATGCGACTTTAATGCTTTACATTCACAATGGAAACATTCAAACAAGCACATGTTATAGAAACACGCTCAGAAAATTAGCTCAGGAAAATTAGTGCAAAGTGTTCGATAAATTGTCCATACACAAATATCAAGGAAACATAAGTTTGGAATTTTACAATGTTGAAGTAAAAAATATTCCCATCTCAATACTGTTTACAGATACGCTTTTAGAGGAAGCAATCAGTCATGAGTTGTATTAATTTCCAATGGATTGTCAGGATACAATCAAAGAGTATTGTGTAAGATGACTGTTGTCCAATCTTTTGACACCATGAAAGTAAGGGATTATAAAACCCTTCCGTTTTAAGACAAATACACTAGGAACCACTGCAAACGTTACAAACCACCTAAAAGACCCAACAAATGAAAGGAAAATTTTAACAAATCTAAAACAGCTATCCATGAAGTAGAATAAGTAAATCCAAACTAACCACATGGTGAAAGAAACAACAAAAAGGAAGAAGATAATGAAAAAAATACTTAGATTGACCTCAAGATACTAAAATAAAGCAGATTTAGTAATACTGTGTGCATAAAATTCTGTCTCAATTCTAGACTGCCCTGAATAAACATGACAAGAGTCCAAACTTATAAAGGAACAACCAAATATCACAAATGGAATATTAATTAATAAATCACCAAATAACAAAAGCTCAAACAGTGAATTCAATTAATTTCTCCAATGGAAAATAATAACTGTGAATATGAATAGAGCCACAGACGTATAAACAATCACCGATCCCAAAACAAGATACATGCATAGATGAATGGTATTGATGTTAAACTAAAATATCAATGGCACAAAATTAATTCAACATTAAATAAAGCACAATACATCACCATACAAGGAAATCCAACTCCTTTCTGATAAAATTTGCAAAATCTTGCAGGTATCTCTTGCTGAGATTAAAATTTACACACTTAAATTCAGAATATTATAATTCCAACTCCTTTTACATAGGTGTTCACAAATATAAATCAGTTTTAACTTTTAAGCAGGCAAAGCCTGTTCAACTAACCAAGAACTGAAAACACAACTATCAATTACAAAGTTAATAAAATCAATTAAGGATTGATTTTGTTGATTCAACTAGATGCAACTTGTTTCTCGGTAAGAGTCATCAGGCATCATATACTTGATTACTATATGACAAGTTAATAACCACTTTCTTTCCATGTTGCACAAATGTCAATTCTTTATTTATTTCCAGAATTGACTCCACAATATTCTTTGCTAGCATTCTTGTCCTCTCAACCTTCTTGGATGGATCAAACCCATATTCTCCTCGTAATCCTCTCGTCATTTTCTGAGTTGCGGTAGTTTCTTTCCTTGGCTGTTCTAACATCAGTGCAATCGATGATTTGAATTCATCAAATGACATCTACTGGCCATCTAGTCCATGAAATGTGGTAACTGAAAACAAGGAGAAGATACATATAGCTTTTGCAATGTGAACGTATTTATTATAAGAGTGAGTATACCATCTAGTTATTGGGACAACTCCACCCAATGAATCTTTACAAACTATTTTACCACATTACCCTCATATTCTAGAAACAATACAATTCTCTATAAATTCTATCTTGCTTCTGAAGTCCACTGCTTCCTGAGATTTGTCCCTGGCTCTCTTATGGACTTCAGTCACTTTCTCCATCCAATTGTGCAAGTTGACACACATGGAGCTTAACTGATTCAATGCCCCCTCTTAACTCCAAAATAGTTTCCCACAAGGATGGTTTTACCTCTACCATGTCAATAGAATGACCATGGACTTCTTGAACTTTCTGTTTCAGATTCTCAACATCTAATTCTTTCTGGTATTTCTCTCTCTTCCCTAATTGCCTCCTGGACATACCGGCTCAGTAATTCCAGTGCTGAAGCAGTCTTCCATTTTTCTCCTTTTGAAGACTTGTGTTACCACCTGTTGTGTAATTACAAGATTAATTTTTGAGACTTTTCTTCTTTTATCTGTGGTAACTCTTGAATTTCTTGTCATATTTAAGTTGAACAATTGGTTTTCCACAACAATATTTTTTGTTTTCTGTTTCTCAGCTTGTAAGACTACTCTCCAATTTGGAACTGAGCCTTCAATATTCAGGGGATTTTGAGAAAGAGGTATAGATTTATGCCTAAGCATATCTGCAGGAATGTGCAATTTAGACATCTAAATACCTAGGAAGAATGAGCAGAGTTAGAAATAACATAACAGAAATCATCATCACACTCACAAATCTTGACAGTAATGACACAACAATGTATGGAATAGACGAAAACTCAGCTCCCGTGGACAAACTAGTGAAGGACTTCAATCCACCTAAAACATCCCCCAGTCCTTTAACCTAAGTTATTGACTGGGTGCTTCCGTGATGTCTTTCAATCTGTTGGGCTACCATATTCTGGTGTGCCACTATATGTAAAGGAGGATAGTATGTTATGTCCCCTTTTTGCTCTGCAGCACACTAATCTGGTCGGCAGTTAAACAGGACTGAGTCATTGTCATCAGTTAGGAAGAAGTGGGTCTCAGTTAAAATGAGGCGACTGAGTCTTCCTGTTGAAGCGACTAGTCTGCCAGTTTGTTAGTTGCTAAATAAAATAAGGCCATTGCATTTGTATTAATATTTGTGATGCTCTCTTAACTGTATGTACCTGTAGTTATCCTCAGCCAATAAGGTAGTGATTGGTCAGTTACTGCCAGAAATTTGTGGGAGAGATTTGTCAGTTTGAAACTACCGAATATGGAATCGAGTGCCCCTGATTTTTGATAGCATGAGATGGAGAGTATAGGATATGCTAAGAGGAAATGTTACGCAGCACTTTTAAAATTACAAACTGAAAACTTCATTCTGTTTACAGAAAGTGGGCGTTGCTACAGCAGCTCAGTGCTTGAGACATTACCCTCAAGCTTATCCAATCGGCTCTCATGAGGAAGGAAACCATCTAAGACATTCAATAGTACAGGACAACAGAAAGGTCATTCTAAGGCAATCAGCTGTGTTGGCATTTCAATTCGCACCTCTGGAATGCAAATTAGAAACGGACAGCTATGCACAGATAAACTGCTCTTCAAATTAGGAGGGGAAGCTCCCTCTTTGCTGATGTTGTTCAAGAAAGTAAATTAAAACTAATTTGCCTATCTTTTTGGTTCAGCCAAGAGCACAAGGTTATAAAACTCAAGCGCCGTAGCTGAGATTTTCTGTTTAAGAAGTTAAACTATGACTAAGCCTACTCTAATGACGTTTCTAATTTCTCAAGGAAACGCAGAGCAAGAGAATTAGAAATGGACAAGGAAGGATTCTTTGACAAAAGTACTTAGATAAACTTTTTTTTCAACATACATCTACTTACTTTCAATGCAAGCTGAAATAGAGATCATATAAGCATAACACAATAAACGGAAATTTGAGACATTATATCAAGGCAAAGTAGGCACAAGAATTTATTTCTCAAGAACAAAAGATTACACAAGACACATGCACTAAACAAGAACTTGCAGCTAAAAGAGACTTGTAAACTTGCTCTTACACAAAGTGAACAGCAACTAAACAACAACTTGCAAGCAAAATAGGATCAACAATTTGTTATCACAAGCGGTTAACAAAATAATGGGCAAGGCTGCCCTTATTTATATACAAGCAAAGGAGTAGGGAACCCTAAAATCTCCTTGCTTTTACAACTAAGGCTTGCCAACATGCAAGCTTTATTTCTAAAACTAAACAAGATAAACATCTAACCACCTAATAAAGCATAAAAACAGGAAATGCCAACTATTACAATTTGTTTTCTTTCTCTTCTTCAAAGTGTGGATAAGAATTGAGACAAGAATAGAAAGGAAGTTGGAAGAAAGCTTCTAGATGATTGTTGTTTTAAATCTCCACCACATCCACTAAAAAGTGGGAAACTGTATCTCTGTCAGGAGCATCAATACTATCTATGGCAAAGTTCCGCTTTTCCGAGATTTCTTCCCCTTCTACAATTGATCTCAGAAAATCTTTGACCTCATTGGCCGCTTTCTCGAACCTGGCTAACATCATGGAAATCTGACTCATCCTTATAGCAATAGGATCGCTACCATCGCTGCCACGAACAACATTCAAGAACTCAACTTGGACTTTGGTAAGTTCAATGTAAGAGCCATCATCAAGACAATACTGACAAGGGATTCCTAAAACAAATTTGTTTATGAACTCGAGAGCATCAACCACCATTTGTTTGTATGCACCTAACTCTTTAGATATCCTTTTGTAGGTTCTCACCTTGAAGAGGTGACATTCTTTCCATGCAAGGAGTTGCCTCTTGTGTCCTCTCGAAACCGTTGAGCCATCTGTTGTATCCAAATCTGACATCATGATCTCCTGCATAGGTTTCACCTCTGCTATCAACTGCTCAAATCCTTGAATCCCTTGACGTAAGTCATGAGCATTATTCCTTAGCTAATATAGTTGTGCAAGGATTTCTCTACCTCTGGTGATGAACTCTTCAATCCATTCCTGTGTTTGCTTTCCATATATCACCGTCTCAACTGTTGTTGATCAGCTGGTGTCTCTAGAACATGGGGCAGCAACTAAGTAGTTTGTGAAGTGCCATGAACAAGATTAGAAATATATAGCCTGAGTTGCCGGATTTCAGCCTTCAGGGATGCCTTATCTTCTCCATCTTTAAGCACTCTTTCTTAAAGATTTTCGGCTGCAACTTTGAACAAACTTACATCTGCATGCCTAGTGTTTTTACCAAGATTGGCCTTAACCATGACAAAATCATCCTCCTCCACTTCATCCCTGTTTTTATCTTTAGGTGTAGCAGTCTTGAGGATCATCTCACCATCTAGATTCCTTTAATAGTGAACTTGTCTCTTTGCTTTCTTTTTAGGTGCCTCCTGGTAAATGTTGTCAAGATC
The DNA here is from genome assembly GCA_007258455.2 of Sequoia sempervirens. NCBI lineage: Eukaryota > Viridiplantae > Streptophyta > Pinopsida > Cupressales > Cupressaceae > Sequoia > Sequoia sempervirens. The sequence goes on from VDFB02283251.1 coordinate 30,701, forward strand.
ATCAAAGTTAAGCTGATATGAAGGTCTCCTTCTCTTTCTCCCCAAGGAGCTCTCAAGCCAAGAGGTGGTATCTCTACTAACTTCCATGGGAAGTTCAGCTACAGCTTCTCCTACTTCTTCTTCTAAATCAATGTGAATTGGTGAAGCCCTTGGAGATGATGGAGGATCATGTGTCAAAGGCACATCTTTTGTTTCTCTTTGAGGCATAGACTCTTCTAGAGGAACTTTTGCTTCGACTGTTGGCTGCTCCTGTATGATTATATTTGAAAAGTCCAGTCCAACCTTCTCCTTACATTCTTTGTTGATATGTTGCCCTTTGCTCCTTCTTGAGGTTGACTTACACCCTTCATCTTTGGTTGTGTTCTAGAGGAAGAGAGAAGAGATGACTGCATTCTTGGCGGCTCTACTGCTAGAATGGATTTCTTCCTCTTGAGGACCAAGAAAATCTTGTTGTGCTCAATGACTTGGCCTGTCCTTTCTTCCACCGAAATGCTTTCTTTGTTGGCCCAATTGACCTGTGGAAAACGTTGTTCAATTTGGTTTCAAGTGTACACTGGAAGGAGTACATCTCCATCATCATCAGATAATCCCTCAATATCTTCTAACAAGCAATCTTTCATTTGATGGAGAGTAAGCCTGCTATAACTGTGCCTTCGTATCTCGAACTCATCTCTACAATTGGCCCAAAATTCTTCAAGTGCAAGCACATGAGCATAGTTCTAACCAAGTTGGGATGCAAAGACACCATAAGGGTCCTAGGATTGTCTCTCGCTATATGGCTTGAGACCAAGTTTAGCCAACTCATCACCCATGGACTTGGCATCCACTAATGATCTACATCTGTAAATTCCGAACTCAAATGGAATATTGAAAGCGGGCTTCTTCCGATTTCGTAAGAAAGTGTGGACATCATATACTTGCCTTAGGAATTCCATGAAAACCACTTCATCTGATGGGTACCTTGGCAACATGAGCAGAGCACTGGAGAAGCCATAAACTCTTTATGTAGGTGAAGGTAGGAAACTGAATGAACCAATTTGCCCACTCTGCCAATGCTGCCCTAGCAGTTGATGAAATACGGATGTGCAACTCATTATCCAGGTCTCGCACTGTATACATCAAGAAAGCCTCATTTACCCTTTTGTAATGATGTGATGTTTTTGTTAACTCCAACTGAGGGTAATGGTTGTAGACATGTTGTACATCTAGAGATCCCACAATATTCAACCCTTTGAATTTTCCTTGGAAGGCCACTAGGTAGACAAGGTAGGAAATCATGTGGAACTCATGAATTTGGAAGTATTAAGTTATCTATTGATGAAGGCTATCACTGATTAAGGTTGACCAATCATAGAAATTCGTTTTCTTCATGATATGAGGTATAACATAGAACATCCTAGGCTTGAATTTCGTAACATCTGCTTGACCAATGATCCGGCTGAGCAGGCTGATCATGATAGCAATCTCATCCTTGAATTCCCCACATCCAATGTTCTTTGGCAAAGTTTTATGTTTTTCTTTTATCCACTTATGTGCAATTTTCTTGTTGTATTCCTCCTTATGAATTTCCCATACCCTTTCACATTCTTCCTTGGAAATAGTTACACTTTCAGCCCAAGGTGGTATTGAGAAGCATTTTTCAATCATGTCTAGTTTCAGGCTGCAAATCACTCTACCGACTGAATCTCCCGTGTCACAGGATTGTAATGCTTGATGCAAGCAATTACAAATTCTAAACTTTGTACTGAAATGGGAAAGGATGCTGCTACAAGTAGTCCAGAGTGACCAAGGTGCCTGACTGCAACATTGCCTGCATCTTCCAATGCACGCAAATTGAACACTGGTTTGATGTGGTGCAAGTCAGTTTCAACTGTTTTGATGAAGTCATGATATAGCACTGATTTGGTCTTGAACTCGAGGGGAGAGTACTCCATACTGAAAACCTTGAAGATTGACTGTAAACTTGACTGTATTCAGACAAGTTTTGCACACTTTCTAAATTTAGCTTGCTGATTTGTCTTCCTCAAACGGACAAACTTTTTCAAAAAAATTCTGAGATATGGGTTTTGTTCAGAATTTCGTTACAAGAAGACCCAGATCATCCGTTTTTGAAATTTTTGAGTGTTGACTGAAAAAGCAGCAAACCCTAATTTTTTAAGATTTTCTTAGGAAAATTGGCGCCTGGGTTTTGTTTAGAAGCACATTTGAGATGAACCCAGTTGATCAGATGTTGAAAATACTAAACGCTGATTGAAAAAGCAACAAACCCTAGAATTTGAAAAATTTTATGAAAAAGCTGAGACCTGGGTTTGTTCAGAAGTATGTTTTAGAAGGACCCAGATGATCAAATCTTGAAAATTTTGATGATTCCTTGGACATGCATAGAAAAAGCAGCTGCTGCAACTTGAAAAATTTCTTCAAAAATTGTTCAGAATCATGGACTAAGATGACCCAGATTGCTGAAAATTGAAAATCTTGACCTCCTTCAGAAAATTGATGCTGTGGAAGAAAAAAGCATGAGAAAAGAAGTCTCTTTGTATGCTGATCCGGAAAATATAATGAACTGTGAAAAAGCATTGAGTTTTGGTTCTCGAATCCTAAATTGAAGAAAAATTCTATGTTTGCTCTCCTCTTCCTTGGATGCCACCTGCAAAAATGTGAAGAATGAAAGGCAAAGGCGTCTTAAATAAGCTAAGGTTGAGAAAATCAGCTTTCCTTTTTTGTTTTAAATCTTCTTGAAGCCAATCTTGAGCAAGTGCATCGAACTTGGACGTTTTCCTCTTCTTGAAATTTTGAAAATTTGAAAAATTTGGCTAAGGCATGAGAACTTGGACGCCCTTATTGGCTGGAGGCGCCTATCTTCTCCAAACTTAGTCATTTTTCTAACTGTTTCAACTATTTCTTGATTTTGAACCCAATTTGACTTTGATTTCTGGCCTCTAGATTGATCCTACAAACGAGTTGAATGATCCATCACGGAGCTTGATCGAATCTGGTGAGATTGCTTTGGAGGCAATTTTGGCTAAAAACTTCATTTTGATTTCCAAAATCATGGGCGCCTATCTCCTCCTAGGGCACCCAACTTTTCCAGTGTTAGCCATTTTTCATATTCTTCACTCTTCATGTTTTCTAATCTTCTGAAGAATTCATGATTCTGGGAGCTAGACTGATCCGATCGACTGGTTGTTAAATTCACTGGATAGCTGAGAAGAATCTAAAGGGGGTCTCCTGGGAGTGATGTCTCCTGAAAGCTGCATCTTGGGGGTCAAAAGCTTGGGCGCCCCTAGCTAGCTGGGGCGCCCAACTCGTCCAGAGTTATAATTTATTATGTAAACTTCACCTTTGCTTTTGACTTTTAATATTTTGCTCATGTTTTTTCCTTTTGTTCCACCTTCGGTATCTAATGACTACCAACTCCAACGAACGTGGTGATGATTGCGTTGGAGAGCTACTTCAAAACTGAAGAAGTCATGCTAGAGGCTTTGTCTGCAAATTCATGCATTTAGGCCCTCAAAAGCTTGGGCACCTATCTCCTTCTAGGGCGCCCACCATTACCAGACTTAACCATTTTTGCTTGATTTTCAACCTTCAGAGTTGAACCTTCATGTTATACCTTCAGTTTAATCTAGATTTGTCGGTGATTAACAAGTTTGATGATCTGACGAAGACATCCACTGCAAAGCTGACAGAATCCTACAAAGATTGAGCACATTTGCAAACCCTAATTGCTGGATTAGGTCCTCCAAAAGGTTGGGCGCCCCTGGCCACTTGGGGCGCCCAGAGTTCCCAGACTTAAAATATTTTTTATTATTTTCATGGTTTGCATTCCACCTCTTGGTTGAAACCTGTTTGTTTGACCTTGAATTCTGGATGACTGGTTGGTTTGATAATTGCGCTATCAAACTCATTGCGGAGTTGAGAAGGTTTTGAGTAACATTCTTTGGGAGCACAAACTCTAATTTCATCATTTGACCTCCAGAAAAGTTGGGCGCCTATCTCCACCTAGGGCGCCCATGTCTGGCAGAATTAGTTTTTATTTTACAAATTTCAACTTCCTCCTTCGTTTGACGTGCTTGCCTTCATTCTAGCTGCTAGAGATGAAAAAATTTCTAAGGCATGAGTGTTTGGGCACCTAGACTGAGATGAGGCGCCTGAGCTTTCCAAACTTAGTCAAAATTTGGCATTTTTCAACTTTCACAGCCTCCTTCCATTCTTCGTTCTGCGTGCACGTCCATTGTTTCTCATCTTTTGTTTCGTGCTTGAATGTTTGAATCTGACACTTGGCAGCTGGCTAACCTCCATTAATGGCCTCGGAACTCCTAAACAACTTCTAAAAAAGCATAATAGACCCACTAGGGCAAAACCGATCTTTTTGTGATTTTGACTGCACCAGCCTGATGAAGAAGTATTTTCAACCAATCAAAATCAATTTGAACCCTGGAAGCCAAACTTTCTATTTTTAGAAAATTTTGTCAGCGTCCATTTTGAAAGAAACCCAAAAAAAAGTTCTATTTTTAGAAAGTTTCTAAAAATAGAAATCTTCATAAAATTTAGGGTCGAAAAACTGAGATCTGGGTTTTGTGGACTTGGTCACTCTAAGCAGATCCAAATTGTCAGATTTTGGAAATTTCCAATTTTTGGCCCTCATGCAAGACATGCAAACCCCAATTTTGACCTTTTTTTATAGTTTTGACGAGACTTTTAACCATTTCTTCAAAATGCCTAAGTGTAAAAAAAAATTTAATTTGGGGTACAACAAGCTGTGCAAGGCGACTACAAGGTTATTCTAAGGCATTCAATAGTACAAGGAGATAGAAAGAATTATGCAAAGAGATAGGTGTCAAAGAAAGAATCTTGTAGAGAGATAGGTGTCAATGAGTAGTTTAAGTTTGTTGTACTTCTTTTAAGTATAAGTATTTTCATAAAGACAAATATATATATACTATGTTACCAATTCGCCCAGGGGGAGACCCGGTCCCGGTCCAGTCCGACCTGGGTTCAAGGTACGGGTCTAGTTCCTTGTGGGTTCGGACAGGGTCCAACCCACAAACTATGGGTCCGGTCCTACTGAACCCGAGCGGAGCCAACAGACCCGAGCCAACTTTAGGTGTTTTGAACATTATTTTTGACATTTTTTTATTTTTTTTACTTTTTTTAAACTTAAAAAATCCGAGCCCAATTCACCCCTCTAACCCTAAACTGATGTCCATCATGAAGGTTTGTATGGATTTGAAGGTCTTAATTTGGGTCTTATTGCGAATGCAAAATGATGTATGCAATGAAGGTTTGTGTGGTTTTGGAGGTCTTAATTTGGGCTTCATGGTGGGGGCTTCGCCCCTCAACCCCACCCTGTATCGCAACAAGGAGCACGCCAAGGGTAATGCCCTCAAACCCCACGAGGGGCACTACCCTTAGACCCCTACAAGGGGCACTACCCCTCAACCCTACTAGGGGCATTATCCCCAAACTCCCATTGAATTCATTTGATTTGCCATGTACTCTCCAAGTCCAAGTTTGCCTACAAGCCTTCATCTATGTTACCGGGTTCTTCAAAAAAGCACCTCGTGCCTGCTCCTGGAGCGTTTGGGTACGGGACCAGCCTGGGGAGTGCCCTAGGAGCACCAAGGCAGCCCAGGGTTCAATGTGGGTCCCTCTTGGGTGCTTGCAGGGCGCTCCCAAGTTGCTCCCAAACACTCCCAGGCAAAAAAATGTTAATTTGAATCACTAAAATTAATATGCTCAAGCAAAAATTGTTAATTTCCTATGGTGCAATAGTCTGTAACAATTTCTAGAGGAAGCATCCGAGTTTCTAGGAGGGTTGCAACCTATCATTGACTGATTTGATGCATCTAAACACCTCTGTACAACTTATTTGTTAGTTTGTTCAGGCCATACCTATATTGAGTTTGAGCCATATATCAATCAGGATCATCCTTTTTTGTTGCAGCAGTTTGTGATCTGTTTTAGCTTGGGTTTCAAATTAATTTCAAAGGTATTATTTCATTATCAGCTTCCTAAATGTTGCTTGTCAATTTAGTGGATTTATAAAATATTCATTTCAGTATAAACATTGACATTAATCCAATATTGTAATAACTAGATGGTTTACCGTCAAATCCCTATTATCATTGTAAGTTTGTAATTGTAATGATCTTCATTTGAATCGTGACTTTAGACATATATGATATATGACAGAATATTGAAATTTTGAACTATCAATTGGCATTGATCTTTATCACTACCATTGATCAATGATTCAATGATGACTGATGATTGATGAAGTATACTATATCATACTATCAAATGTATTTACAATTCTCTATATTTATTTTTATTTTTTTTGCATATATATATATATATACAGCCATACCCAAACGTACCGTACCTAAGGAAGAAAAAAAATTGCCATACTGGCGTACTCGTATCCCGTACCCGTGCCTGGTCCCCCACCGAAACCGGCAACTTAAGTCTTCATCTATAATATTGTCATTCAATTGGACAATCTTCCCTGATGCTTACCTGCAAGGAGAAACGCGGCAATGTAATTAATTTTAATATATAAGATATATCATGACATTCGAGTTTGACCAATTTACATTCTAATATTTTTTATTTTTATGGTGGTTTTGTTTATTATACAATATATGATGCTATGTGTGGCATTTTGAACTCAATTACTATTGTAAATGAAATGATAATTGATATTTGATATTCGTTATAAAACCAAGAGAGGAATACTCCTTAAATAATAAAGTACAAGACGATGTTTCTAAAAAGAAACAATCGTTAACTAAAGAGAACTAAAGCAAATAATAGAAAGTTACTAAAAACTAACTGAAGCAAACTAAGTTAACTGAAAGCTAACTAACGACTAACTAAAAGCTAAGATGACCATTAAATATTACAATAATATTTTAATACCCTCCCTTAATGGTCATTCTACTAACTAAACCAAGTTTACCTCGAAATTTTACAAATTTATCTAGATTGAGGGACTTGGTTCACTCATGGAAGACTGAATTCTTGGCAAGTTTTAGCACCCCTTGATTGACACAAAACAAGGGTGAAGGCCTTGCTTGAGACATCTGCATGTTAGCACACATCCTTTGAAGCCATACTGCCTCACATGTTGCCTTAATTATTCCCTGATACTCTGCTTCTTTCGAGGAAAGAGCTACTGCTTCTTGCTTCTTGCCTATCCATGTCATTGCATCTATACCAAGACTGAAAACATACCCATAAGTGGACTTATTGTCATCAACTGAACCTACCCAATTTGAATCTGTAAAACCATCCAACCTAGGATCTTTGCACCTAGTGTATAAAATGCCAAAGTCAAGTGTCCCTTTCACATATCTCAGCACTCGCTTCGCTGCAACCCAATGTTTTGCCTTAGGGGCAATCATGAAACAAGAAATGTAGCTCACGGAAAAACTGAGATCAGGTCTAGTGGCAATAAGATAAGGCTACCCACTAGTTGCCTAAATGCTCACTCATTCACCACTAGTGAGTCTGATTTGGCTGAACGTTTCAACCCCTTCTCCATGGGAGTGGATGAGATTTTACAATCTTCCATTTGAAATTTCTCCAGCAAACTCCTAGCATACTTCAACTGAGAAATGAAGATACTGCCACCTGTCTGCCAAACTTCTACACCAAGACAATAGTGCAGGAGACCCAAGTCTGTCATCTCAAATGCCTGGCACAAATTCAACTTGATCTGCTCAAGCAAATGTAACCCACTGCCAGTAATGATGATATCATCCACATAGCATACAAATTTGCATCTGAGAGACTCCTTTGAAACCTCTATGCAACCAAGTACTTGTCAATCTTCAGGTACCATGCCCTAGGTGCCTTCTTTAGGCCATAAAGAGCCTTCAGCAATCTACTTACCCTATGCTCTTTACCTACAACCTTGAAACTAGGAGGCTACATCATGTAGACCTCTTCCTCCAAATCTCCATTGAGGAAGGCAGTTTTCACGTCCATCTAGTGGACATTCCAGCCAAACTGTGTTGCCATGGCTAGGACAAATCAGATGGTGCTCATCTTTGCTATAGGAGAAAAGGTTTCCTCATAGTCAATACATTCTCGCTGCAAGAACCCTTTATCTACCAACCGAGCCTTGTATTTATCCAATGCTCCATTAGCTTTGTATTTCACCTTGTAGACCCATTTGCAGCCAATGGGTTTCTTCCCTAGTGGAAGATCTGACAGAACCCATGTGTTGTTCTTCAAAAGACTATGATGTTGAGAATCCATAGCCTTTTCCCATTCAAGTTTACCCTTCGCCTCCGAATAATCCTGGGGTTCATAAACACTTTGAATGTTGGCCATAAGAGCAAAGTTCATTGTGTTCTTGCTCTTGCCTCTAAACGATCTTCCCTCAACAAGCTCATTATTGTGAACATCACCAATGAGTTTTTCCCACCACTTAGGATGAGGAGATGCATCTTCTTCCAAATCAGGATGATCATCATCATGACTTGGGCTTCCTAGAATAATATCATCTGGATGTTGATCTAGGTTATCCTGAGGGAAATTTGTTGGTATAGGGTCATGCCGAGGAGATTCCACAATGTCAGAATCATCAGAATCCCTCCCTTCGAGTGGAGCTAATGGAAGCTTAGCACCCAAATCCTTAGTCTTCAGAGGTTGATCCCCAGGGCTCTTGATGGGAGAAGAGAGCAAAAAGGGCCCACCTTCCTTATCAAACACAACATCCCTACTGAATGTCAAACAATCAGTGTCCACATCAATTAGCTGATAGGCCTTATGAGTGTCACTATATCCTGTTAGCATCAACTTCTAGCTCTTGGAATCCAATTTGATCCTCTTGGCATCTAGAATCCAAACATACACAATCGAACCAAAAACCGTGAGATTACTAATTCTTGGTTTCCTCCTAGACCATGCTTCCTCTAGGGTCATCTTCTTGACAGCCTGTGTGGGAGATCGGTTAAGAAGGTATACAGCAGTATACATTGCCTCAGCCCAAAACTTCTTGGGAATATTTTTGTTCACCAGCATACAACGGGCCATTTCTATAATTGTACGGTTCCTCCGCTCAACAACTCCATTCTGCTGAGGGGTATAGGGTGTGGTAAGCTAATACTTGATGTCGTGTTTAGCACAAAAGAAGGTGAATTGGTTTGAACAAAACTCACCCCCATTATCTGACCTAAGAGTTATGATTTAACATCTCGACTCTTTTTCAACTAATCCTTAAACTTCTAAAATTCATTAAACACGTCTGACTTTGCCTTAAGGAAATACACCCACATTTTCCTACTGAAATCATCAACAAACAAGAGAAAATACCTGGCACCAATGACCAATGCAGTATTCATTGGTCTACAAACATCCGCATGAACCAACTGTAGAACCTTGGATGCTCTCCAAGACTTTCCATCTAAAAATGGAGTACGATGTTGCTTCCCTACTTGGCAAGCTCCGCAAACACCATGTGTCTACTACTGAATCTCAAGTAAGCCTTCTACCAAATTCTCTCAAGCCAGCTGAGAGAGGTAGGCATTGTTCGATGCCTATACCGTTGATGCCAAAGAGTGTTGATGGATGAACTCTCTACAGCCACCGCATGCTCATGAGAATCTCCAGTATCAACCAACCAATACAAACCATCATCCTCAAGCCCAACTGCCATAGTTTTCTTGGACTCCTTATCCACAATTCAGCACTTGTGTTAATTGAAGATGGTGTCCAACTTCAGACAATGTCACATAATCTAACTCACCGAGAGCAGATTAAGCTCCATGCCCAACACATAGTATAAATTGAGAAATATTAAATTTCTCCCACCAAATGTGATATGAACGTTGCCCTTGCCGACAAATGTATACTCTTCGCCACCACCAAAGATGACAGAGTCGGAGCAAGCAATATACTCCGTGAACCAATCTCTCTTGTTTGCAAAATGCCAAGAGGCTCCAAAAATCGATGTACCACATAAATGATTTGACATGATTTGTTACTCTTTTGGCCATCAATCCATAAGAGGTAAACGCCTGCTTAGAATGCATAGATGCCATCCCTCTCGTTTTCCAAAGGCACAAAAAATGAGGTAGTCAATTGGCACAAATACCGAGGCGATTGCCTGGCATAACTCTTACGATTTTGTTCAAAAATCAAGAAAAACTCAGACTTCGCACTAAGCGGTAGGAAAGGTACAAATTTTTTCAAGAAAAAAATCTGTCAAAGAAAAACTGTTGCACGAATTTCAAAAAATCCATGTAAAAACTTTGACTTCACCCAAAAACCCTAGGCAGTAGAAAAGGAAAGATTCTTTTTCTAGAAAAAAAACTTCAAAAAACCTTAAGAAAACTGCCCTAGCCACAAGCAGAAACAGCAAATTTTTTTCTAAAACAAATTCAAAACTCTGATCAATTTTCAAAGCAGACACAGCTGAAAGCATTCTTCAAAAAATCTGCATAACCCTAGGTCGCAGCAAAAACCCTAGGCACCACAAATGCAGAAATATACTAGATGCCAGACGCAACAATGCAGGTCGTGCAGGAGGCAAAGAATGTCTTTGCGATTTTGTTAGGGTTCTTCACAAAATACAAAGAAATAGCGTTTGCAGGAGTTAAAACACGATTGTGGAAGTCATGCACAAACAAGCCCTTATTGAGCAATTTAAAACACAACCCATGAAAAATGTTGATTGGAAACACATCTAAAGATCCCACGAAAACAGGAAAAAACACATGTAGAAGGGGCACGATTATTCCTTCAAAGAAATCTGTGTCTTTTAGGAGAAACAGGCCCGCGAAAATCAGACTCAAACCTCCATGATTTTTCCTTCAAAAGTCCCATGATTTTTAGCAAAGAGCAAACCCTCGAACTTCAGAAAAAACCCCGCAAATTTTTGAAGCAAGAAACCCTCAATTTAAAAAAAAATCAAACAAAATAATTTTACGAATTTTGTAAAAATATCCGCCAAAAAACCTTTGATTCTCAATTGATAAAAATCCTTGTATGGATGAACCCAAAGCGAACCCAACCCCAAAAGATTTTTTGACCAATCTCACGAACCAAAGATAGATAGATAGATATTATAATAGTCGTTTTTCGAATCTTTTCTGAGTTTCCATTATGTGTGTATTTAGATTAGATTATTACACAGTATGATGGAGACACAATGTGGTCATTTGGCAACCAAGGAGGAAAATATCCTACCATTTGTAAACCTACATTTTACTTGAGTAGGACTGATTGATGGAGTCACAAATATGACTATTGGAGGATCTTCTTGCAACAACCCAGTTGCTATTAATCTAGTGTCTAGTTCTGCATAGGTTTGTGCATCCTGATAAATCTAAGCATTTCATGGCTCTTAAATTTGGTACTTCATGCTTTCTTTAGGTTTATGGGTTAATAAATATGTCCTCTCACGTTTCATTTGGGGTCCTATTGATGCGTGTTTTATGACACAACAAACATTCTAGAATAAAGTGTCCAAAGACGCTCTATCCCCTCTTGAAAAACTACCTCGTATGTTAAGACTGCAAGAAAGATCATACGGCAATTCCAATGTTTCAGTTAGGTGTGGATAAGCTCTATGGTCATTGTAATTTTCCGGTAACACAAAGGGATTTACTTTGGCAAGTTACTCAGAAATGCAAAGACGCGAATGCAGTATCATTTTGGAATTTTCTGACTTTCGATAAAAAAAGTGAAAAAAGAGTAAGGGTTTAGAAGTCCTATGCTAATCCTACGAAATCAAGAGATGGCAAGGATTGAGTGAAACTAAATAAACAATACTTTGTTTTGCCACACTAAACGACAACTACACAAAGCAAGTGCAATCTTCTGGGATTTATGCTTAAGATTTATTTACTACGAACAATACCATCAATAGAACAACATTATTCGAAGTAAACATTGAAGCATCCACATCAAATGCTCAATCTAACTTTATGCATTGAATGAAAAGCATCCACTCAAAGAAAGTATGAGCTAAGTTTCACTAATCTTTACTATCAATCTATCATTCCATTAACATGCATCTGAATAAGATTCTAATTCAAATCTACTTTATGAGGAAGAGAAATATGCAACCATGCAACCATTTGACAATGAAAGGATTCAAAGCATCTCATGCATTATGAACTTTATTATCAAGATAGTCTTTAGCAATAGAACTCTCTTATTCTCTACAATCTCTTCTAATCTCCTCTAATCCTCTATATCCTCTATATCATGCTATGTATATGAAAGAGTGGGGGAGGGGGGGTTTATATAGAGTTTCTTGAGTACAATGAATGGCCAAGATCAAAATGAGATTAACGGCCAGATTCAAAATAAATAAACCCTAATTAGGGTTGCCTAAACAACAATTAGTTAATTGCAGAGAACTTCATGCACTGGGAGTTGCATCCTTATCCACTCGCAAAGCACTACGTTCGGTGAAACTAGACACGATCATGCTGACTTCTTCCATGGTAATGTCCAGCAGCATGTCAACCTTGTACTCCAGCAAGTCTAAAATTTATGCACATTTTGCAAAGGAGATCACCCATCCCGATTCCTGCAACAAGGTGTCTCGGACGGTCAAGAAGCTGTATACCTTAGTCAATTTTTCTTTCAGGATTGTCCCGGCAGAGAAAATCTCTTGAACTTTATCCTTCAAATTTTCCAACTACAAGTGTTTTCTCCGGGCAATGTCTCTATCAAGCACATCCGCAGCCATTTGGAAAATTTTACTCTCGATCCCTTTTACTTGCTCCTCAACTTTGGCGCCATTTGTCTTTACTCTTTCCAAAACTTCTCCTCGCAAGAGCAGTGCGTAGTACCAGCCGCTGAAATCATATGCAGCTCCAGCTTCAATAATCTTCTCATTGATCAATCTCTGCTTCGGAATGCCCTTTATTTCTTGAAGACATGGGATAATTTTACTCTGAATGTCTCGGAGGCCATCCCATGCTTCCGCCAAGTTGGCCACTCGTGAGAGCAAAGAGGAAGTTTTCCCATAAACATATGCCAACTTTTCTGCGAATGCTATTGTTTCCTCTTTCTTTCCTGCCATCCATTCTTTAGTTTCTCTGGCTGTAGTCAATTCCTCTTCAAAATTTCTGACCGGTTCTTGCGAAGAATTTGGAAGTGGAGGGGTTGATTGGTCACCCCAATTGAGTGGCCTGGTTAAATGTTGGATATATTCTTTCAGACACTCAATCTCTCTTTTATATTCCCTCTTCTTCGCCACTTCCCTTTCCAGCCTAGATTTGATGATGGCAACAGAATTATCTAGGTCCTCAACTTCTTGTCCTTTTGTTGTCGGACCAATATCAATAGTTGTGATGGCATATTCATTTGGGGCAATCTCATCTTGGAATTTATCAACTGTAGGCACTGCAATCTGCACTGTGCGGTTACCAACCTCATCTCTTTGCATGGCAGAAAATTTCTTGGCAAGCTTTCTTGTGGCAGTCTGTTCTAGCCTCGCCAAGAAGTCTGTGGTATCATCTTCTTCTGGTACTTCTACTAGCGCCTTTATCTTTAGTCTCTCTTTCAGCCAATCCGGGATGGTTGACTGTTCAATTCCATCTTCCTGATGATCTTGGACGTCCTGCATATCCTGAACTTCTGGCATATCCTGAATCTCTTGCACGGATGGGTCTTCCTGGTTTCCCTTGAGAGCGGAAATCATTCCCTCTTCAAATTTTCCATCCATGATATCCATGTCATTGTCTGACTCCAGAATCTTCGTGCCTGTAGGAGAAGGATGATCATCATCTCCTAATTGCATTGGCTCCATATCTCTTTCGAAAACTGGCTAAGGAATTCTGACTTGCTCCCATGACTCTTCTTCCATGGTCAATATTTCATCTATATTTCTGGATGTAGCCAAATGAAGGGGCTTGGATTTATGCTTCTTTTGAGCGGGTCCTTCATCTACTATTTTCTTTTTGTTCTGCTTTGCAAAGTCATCAATTTCTTTTCTCTTTTTCAGGTTGGCAACATTAGTTGGTCCACCTCCATGAGATGCACCGGCATTTGAGGAACAAGACTCTATATCACCCATCAATTCATATGTGAATTGTACATTCCTTTGCCGTAAAACTTGTACACTCTGGTCCATCCACCATTGGGAATATTTGAACACAGGCCTCATGAATGTTGCCAGGTCGCCAAGCTCAAGCTCAGACCATGAGGAAGCGGCTGCCTTTCATCAAAGCCCAGCTGCACATATATTCCATCATCATCCAGCTGATCAGGTACTTGGAAGAGTTTTGTCGCCCTTATCATTCAGCGGCAGCCTTGACCACAGTCTTTTACTCACATCATATTCATCAACTACATTTGCCCAAAAATCTTCTAACATAGATCATGGGTTGAAAGAAGGAATTAATAAATCTAGTAGATCTTGGAACTCTATGGATGGATCTATGGCTAAAAGTGGTGAACTTGTGAAGAAAATGGGCCAAGCATTTTTTACTAGGGTAGTGGAAGAAAGTGGACAGAGAACGACGAAAATCTCTCTATAAACAATGGTACCTCCCACAGATTTCATAAACAAAATCTCTATCTTGGAACTATATGAATGGATCTATGGCTAAAAGTGGTGAACTTGTGAAGAAAATGAGCCAAGCATTTTTGACTAGGGTAGTGGAAGAAAGTGGATAGAGAACGACCAAAATCTCTCTATAAACAATGGTACCTCCCACAGATTTCATAGTCAACCAATCACCAAAAATAAATGTTCATCCACTCAATCTCCTAAAGAGAACAAGGCAGTAGACCCTTTCACTTTGTGAAATATGGTGGTTTGTCTCAATACAAAGCTAATAGAAGTAAACCTACAACTCGCCAAGGGGTATCCTCAAACCATGAGACTAATCATGTTAAAGATAGTTGGATGAAATAATGGTCCTATCCACAACCTACAAGAAGTGCTCAAAGTAGAATACTAGTTTACAGCTAAGAGAATTTAAAAGTGCGGTCCACATAACTCGAATGTACTACCAATAAATGTCCTCTCTAACAAATTGATTAAGCATCCTTTTTCCATGATGAAGGCATGAAGAACACACAAGGAGTAAATAAAAGCAAGAAACTTGTCCAAAGAAATTTCAATAGACATGAAGGGAAAACAAACCTCAAAGAACCAGTGATATTGGCATTCAAAATGACCCAATGGGACAATTTCCTTTGAGAAACAAAGTGCCAAAAAATAATACCTCCTATAGGAGAAAGTAGAACAACCCATGGACCTAAGCTTGGGTATAAACCCAATGAGTCTAAAAATTCTCTTGAGGCAAAGGGGTTGGGCAAAAAATTCAACCTAGACAATATACTAAGGAAATGTCCATTTGCAACAAATCATCCACTAAAGCATAATCATCTAATCCCTCTCAAACCATGCCCAATAACAAGACCTAGCTAGGGCCCCAAACCTCATATACATAGAACACTATTAACTTGATCATTGTGTCAAAGAGGCATATCTTCAAAGGGATATCCTAGAATGTACATGCAAGCATTGGCACTTAAGAACGATGAATGAAGTGTATGAGTATGCCTTGCAAAGACAAGCATAACAGGTAAGTCACAAAAAAAGAGGTCCAATGAACAAAACTCCTAGATAAATACAAGAGGTGATCTTTGTTGAGCCCCCTTTGTAGAAGAAATGAAACCTAGAAAGAACATCCTTGTTGGTGTCGAAGATCATTTACCAAGGTTGACCACAAGCCAATGAAGATCACAAAACTCAAAAAGGGCATGAAGTTGTCTCTACAAGTCATTAAGAGAATTAGAAAGGAGGACCCCATCATCAACAAAGAGCAAAATTGCAATCACAACATGGAGAAGCAAGCAATCATCAATCTCATGGGTATGTTGTCTAAGAAAATCCTCAAGCTCATCAATGCAATTACCAGAAAGGGTTGGTAAATGAGGGTAGACCCGCTTAACTCCAATAGTACTCTAGACAAAGTTAACGAGGCCATGAGGTGTCTAAAATCATCTAAAAACTATTTCATAGAGGCACACAATGGCAGTAATGAAAGTATCGGAAATGCCAATGTACCACAATTTTTGTAACAGCAAATAGTCAAAGGCTTTCTTAGAGTTCAAAAAACAACAAAAGACTTTAGAAAGCCAACGAGAAGCCTCTTCAATGATAGCATGAAATGTGAAAATGTGGTCAATATTCTAGAAATCTTGGAAAGTGTCTTGTCCTCTACTATGGCCAAGTTTCGCAAAAGTATGCCCAGCCATGATAGTTTCTAAGTTTTGCAATTACTTGGATTGGAACAATCCCCAAATTTGTGAATGGAGTGCATAATATGTTTTGACCAAGAAAAAGAGAACCCAAAACAAACGACCTCATTAGATAGCTATGAAATGGAGTAGGCAAGTGAATCCACATCATACTTAATAAACCAAGCTTGGAGGCCATCACAATCGGCCACTCTATTGTAGCAAAGCTTCAAAATAATTCTATGAATACAACTGTAGAAAATAAGTGATAAGGGGGAATGCAGAGCTCTACTAGTAAGCTGATTTGGGATATTATAAAGGAAATTAGCATAGGAGACCCAAGCAAACAATATGATATGTACAATGGGGGTGTTCCTTGGGAATGGAGGACAACAAGGAGCTCAGCAGCAGCTAGAGGGTGGATGGAAATAGAAGCTGACCAACAAGGCTAGATGCAAAACAGTGAAGTTCTAAATATTGGAGATAAGAAGAAGATAATCAGCAAAATCGCAAAAAAAAATTGATAACATGTCAAGAGATTGTTAAAAAAGTCCATGAAGGTGAAAATGTTCATCTTGGTCTCAAAAATCTATTATCAAATATTTCAACAAAATTGGCTAAGCAATTGCAAAGTTAGGGTCTCATGACCCCTAAAGTGATATAGAAGTGAAAAATAATATAGGAGGTTGAAATTCACATCTATAGAAGATTCAAAATTCAGTTTTTATTCTAATTGTTTACATCTACTTCAGTGAAATTGTGATATCTTGAGAAAAAGGTCCACTGAGCCAAAAGACATGATGGCCAATATGCAAAGAGAATGAGTTCATTTAGTGTACAATTTCCCTGATCTTGGCCACCTTTTTGTTTGAACTTTCTTTTTGGATTAGAATTAGATTAAATGGCATTGGGACAAATCCAAAAGACAAAAATCATCCCAAAAGAGTTGTTAGGAACTCATCAACATGACTTTATTAAATAAGATTCCTAAAGTCTATCCTAAAAGCTAATTGACCATTACAATATAAAACATTACTTTAATAGTCTATTCTCAGTCATGGCATACTAAACAACTGCCAAGTCCACCATGTCAACAAAGTAGGGGATTACAACTATCTAATTTGACAAAGTAGACTCAAAACCAAATTTCACCTTGTTATTGCTGAATTCATTAATGAAGCTTATTATGCCCAATCAAGGTTGTCAAATGATTGACTATGACACTTCCATAGTTCCACGGAGTTTCCTGACGGGGGGACGTGGAAACGTGGGGACGGGTTTCGGGGATAGGGGAACCAAGGGCCTAGGTTTGGGGACGGCAAGGGGATGGCAGGGGACAGCGGGGGGATGGTGGCACAATGGCAGTAGGGGGGGCAGCGCTGAAATACATATAGTACTTGAAAAAATAGTTATAAAAAGATTTCTAAGTATAAGAATTTCAAATGAGACTTTGGAAAACTAGTTTTAAACATTTGAATTTTGAAGTGAACATTAACTTAGTGTCACTCCTCTTCTTGCTCCTTCTCAACCCTCTTGCTCTTCATTCTTACTCTTTCACCTTACACTTGCAACTCACTCACACTCACACTATTAGCTTCTTGTCGATTTGTTTTTGTGAATTAAAATGAAGATGGGAGGCAGTTTTATAGAGTTTGTGGGGTTTGGGTGGAGCCCACAGGCCATTAGGGTTCAGCCTTGGGCACGATATTCAAAAAAATGATTTTTATTTTTTTTTTAAATTTGGTGGTCTGGCCTAAGGAGACACCTAGGCATCCCTGAGATAGCCAAGAGACTCCTAAGAATCACTCAGACATCTCGGAGCCCCTAATGTCTCAACAACATTTCAGAAACGGTAGCACTAGTGGCAAGGCGATGATGGTACGTCCCCCAAAGTCTCCAAGTCTTTGAGACGTCCTTGTCTCAGAAATGCAATATTTTTTAGGGGGGATGTGTCCCCATGGAACACTGGTCATATTTCTTCAGCATCCATCTTTCAACCATGATTGTTTCATTGATTTAGTGATACTAGAATTTGGCAATTGTTTGCTATTGTTGTTTTGCAAGTCATGGTACTTGATAAGGTATGGTGATATATTAATCCAACATGGCTCCAATACATGATAGCAGCCATGATAACAACAGATACAGCTATGTTGCTTGGTAGTAGGCTTGGGATTATATGCTAAATCAACCATATATACACTCAAGGCACCCTTTGGTTCATATGATTGTAAACACATGGCAACCCATAAGCTGATGCGTGTTTTATGACACAACAAACATTCTAGAATAAAGTGTCCAAGACGCTCTATCCCCTCTTGAAAAACTACCTCGTATGCTAAAACTGCAAGAAAGATCATACGGTAATTCCAATGTTTCAGTTAGGTGTGGATGAGCTCTGTGGTTTGATGTGATTTGCTGGTTATGACAAGGGGACTTACGCTAGGCTTGTTCAATTCACAATGAAGGTTTAGACAATGAGGCTCTATTGTTTGGGTCATGGATCAAACAAACTGAAAAGGGAGATAAAGGTTCAAAAGTTCTAATCTACTTCCTAAGAATTCAAAAGATGGTATCGACTTGGTGAAACGAATAACCACGCTTTGCTTCGCCACGCTCAACGACAACTACACAAAGGGGGTGCAATCTTCAAGGGAATGTGCTTATTATTTTCACGTTATGAATAACTACCATCAAATCAAACAATATTTATCCAGACAGAAGTTGAGCATCCACAAATACGCTCAGGCTAACTTTACGCATTGAATGAAAATCATTCATTCAAAGAAAGTATGAGCAAAAGTTTCACCACAAATCAATACTTATCAAATCTTGCATTCATCTAACATACATGAAAAGAAATTTAAACTACGATGAGGATAAGAACCATGCCAACTCCAAAATAAGAGAAGCAATCACCATCAAAACAATGCATGCATTACTTATTACTTTGGCAGTCATACAACAGTTGCTTATCTCAACATGTTTTGCAACATGCTCCCATGCTTTACAAATGAGGGGGTGAGCTCAATTTATAGGCTCCCCAATTACAATTCAATGGCCAAGATTGATTTAGGATCAACGGCCAAGATTACAAATAAAACCCTAATTAGGGTTTGCTACCCCTTGACCAATGAGAAAATTACATTCGAGGACACTTGTCCTTTTTACTAAATATGAACCAACAAATAAAATAGAAAGTTGTTGCATGTTGATTTGGAATGATTTGATTGGTTGGAAGATGACGAGGCGCCACCTCAACGTGCTGGATGTCTTCCTTGATCACCTTGGTCTTGTTCCTTAGAATATTTTCCTTGCCGATGACTTTATCCTTCGTGCTTTGATCTTGGATGACTTTGGCTTTTTCTTCTCACCTCGCCTTGGAGCACCTGTTTAGACTTGAAGTTATTAAGTCTTTCTTTCCGAATTGCTTTGGAATTCCTTCACGTGCCTTGAATTTGGAGAGGAACTCCCTTGTGCTTTCGCCACAATGGAGGAAATTGGAACTTTCTCTGTGGAGAATTTCCATACTTAGCCAAATTTTGGCTACTTTGTAATACCTTCAAGATTTTGGCCATTTTTGTGCTCAAATAAACTTCGCCGGTAGATTTGTCTTCAATTTTGAATTTGGCTTGCGTAAGTTGGATGTACTTGACGATATGCCTGCCATTGTCTTCATGATGCCAAATTCTTGGCGGACTTCCCGTTGGTCTTGCGATGTGCAGGGGTGGACTCCCCAAGTTTTCTTTCATCTCCCTTCAAGTTGGACTTTACACTTTCTTTGCCATTTTCTCCTTTGAAGATTCGCCTTGTGTAGTCATCCGCCTGCAAGAAACAAAATAAATAAATTTAGAGTTTCTCTCTCCTAATTCGGACTTCTCATTGTTTGCCATACTCTCTCTCTCTACAAGTTGAACTTGGTGAACATTTTTCCATGACGAACTTTGCATGTGCTTTGTCTCTTTTCTAAGTGCCAAGGTAGGACTTTCCTCTTGTCCGGACATTCTCACCATTCCTTATGGCGGACTTTGGAGACTTCCATTTCAAATGTAAGGCAGATTTCAAGAAGTTCTTGCCATTGCCTTAGGCAAATTTTCCTTCCCAAATTTATTTTGCCATAACTTTCTTTCTGTCCATTTTATTTCGCCATAATTTTCTTTCATCCAATTTTATTTGGCCATAATTTTCTTTCGTCCAATTTTATTTGGCCATAACTTTCTTTCGTCCAATTTTATTTGGCCATAATTTTCATCTTCCCAAATCTCAGGTGAGAATAAATCTTGGACTAAGAAAAATATTTCTCCAAGTATGGCAAATTTTCTCAAGGCCAAGCATATTTTAAATATTTCCAACGTCCATACTTAGGCAAAATTTTAATTGTCCTTACTTCTTGGCATGGCGGACTTTCCAATTGCTTAGGCCATTCAACTTTTTCCTCAAGGCGGACTTGATCATAGTCCAAGCCATTTAATTTTTTCTTGCCTATGCTTCAGCCACTTCACTTTTTCCACATGGCAGACTTGGCTAAATTTCTTGCCATTTCTTCATGTGGCTGGGCGGACTTCATTAAATTCCTTGCCAACTCCTCTCCAAGGCTAGGCGGACTTGCCTCATTTCTTTGCCACCTTTTGGGCGGACTTCATCACTTGTCTAGCCATTTTCATTATGTCCAAGGGCGGACTTCATCAATATTCATGCCACTCAATGTTTTGTCCAAGGGCGGACTTTACTCATTTCCAAGCCATTCAAGGGCGGACTTGGTCTTGTGTCTAGCCATCCTTTCATTTTGCCCAAGGCAGACTTGCCATCTTCTCTTGCCATCTAAAGGCGGACTTGGCATCTTTCCTTGCCATTCCATTCTTTTGTCCAAGGCGGACTTGGCCAATCTTTGTGCCATTCCCCTTAAGTGGCTGGGCGGAGTTTGCCTTAGCTTGTGCCATGGCTGGAGCCTTTTACCATCGATTTCTTCCTCTTCCATGCTGGTTGTGAATCTTAGTCATGCTTCCATGAATTCTTGCCATGAATTGTAGTCATACCTGGGCCATTTTGCCATGATTTCTCAGATTTATCCATGATTCTTTCAGATTTCTTTATGAATTTCTCAGATTTTTCAGTCTCCTCCATGAATTCTTTCAGATTTCTTCATGGTTTTCCAGATTTTTTCACCATTCTCTTCAATTTGTTGACTGATTTTTCATTTTATTCACCATTTTTCTGTGATTTTCCAGAATTTCACCATGAATTCAAAAAATTTCAAATCAATTTTCTAAGAGTTTCGCTGAGTTTTTCAAACTTCTAAGTGGATTTTCGAAATCTGGGCCCCTTCCCAATACAGAAACTTTCTAAAAATAGAAATTTTCCAAAAATAGCAACTTTCTAAAAATAGACCCTAAAAAATAGGGATCTCAGAATTGCTCAAAAGTGCCAAAAAAGTAGGTCCTAAAAAATAGGGGGCCAAAGTGAAAACCCTAAAAAGTAGGAGGTGTCAAAACTGATTGAAACAACAGTCGATCTTCGTCTCCTAGGTCTCCTAAGCACAATGATGACGCTTGCATGATGATCCAGGCTCAAATTCTTTTACTCGACTCGAGTGACCATTCCAAAACTTAAACTCCTCGTTGCAAAAAGATTGGTGATAAGCAATTGCGACGCCAAGGCAAAAAAGCAAAAAAAAGCAAAAACAAAGGGTCCCCATTTGCAATGGGGCGATGTGTGAAAAGGTCACAACAAGCACTATCTTTCAATGACATCATAATGAAGATTAAATTAAGGCCACCATGCTAAACTATGTCAGTGCTATCCTTGGGCTATGGGTGACGGGTGAACAAGCATAGGTTTTAGATGATGTTGCATGCAATGATATGGCCATATGTGTAATAGGGAAAATTGAGTACCAGTGCCTTGGTTCTTGAATGATAATTTTGTCAAAAGCTATCTGATATGGTTTGATTCCAAACATCCAAAAGAATCCTTTTACGATCTTGTTTGAACATTGTTGGCGTTACAATTCGCACCCCTGGAGTGCGGATTGGCAACGGACAGCTATGCACAGTGCATAATGACTGCTCTTCAAATTAGGAGGGGAAGCTCCCTCTTTTGCTGATATGCGTGAAAAAGTAAATGATCTAAATCCTATCTTTTTGACTCAGCTGGAAGAGGCACAAGGTTAAGAAAACCTAATACGTTGCAGCTAAGGATTTTCTCTGGTTTTGCAAATCTCTAACTACAACTAGGCTAACGCTAAACTATCCTATTTCCTCAAGAAATAGAGCATGAGGACTTGGGAGCAAGGAATTGGTTATACAATAATCTTTAAGTCAGGATTTCCAAGGAGATGATGACACCTATATGAGGCGTAGGCTGAAAGAAAGATTATTGGCAACAACATCAAACAACAATCTTCACTTCTAAATTCCCAAGGAGGTGACAACATGGTGTATGATGCTCCAAGATTTGCTTGCACTAACCAACTAGTAGACTTTTCTCAGATTTTCACCCAAGAACCTGTTGGCTTCAAGGTTCTAATTTGACTTAGGTCATTAACTAAGCCTTTCCCTAACTCTGTTACAAGAGTCACTCTCCTTGTGCTTCACCTTGGAGGATTCAACACCCTTTGAACTTGCAATCTTCTTCCAACACCTAGAAGGATCTAGATGCCAACTTCATCATTTTGCTTGAACAGCTTGCAGGGGAGCTAAAGGTACTGTTCTCATGCTTCTTACATCCAAATTGATCCATTTTGGAGGTTCTTTAGTTTTCACTTTACCCGATCTCAAGATCTTGCCTAGAAGAGGCCTAATTCTTACTAGCCCTTACCAGTCCCTTTTTGGCTTTTCTTATTCAAACTTGACAAATGACCTGGCAAACAAATGTCACTTTCAGTCACCCTTTTTGGAGCTTTAAATCTTTCACTAGGTTTCAGACCTCTGTTTCTACCGTACAGTGGTTTCCTACAACCAAGGAGAGATAGGGCTAATAGACCTAATTCTTAGGGTTTTGCTGATCTCTCACCAATTTCCCCCTCAAAAGGATTGATCAAACCTTAATCTCTCTGGTATCCTGGTGTTTGGTCATACCCCACCTGGAAGTGTACTTTTTCCATACAGTGGTACCTTCCCCTGCCTGTTCTCTTCACTTTTTGACTACCAAACCTCTAACCGGGTAGCTAGAACTCGCCTAGGGTTTGGTTTTAAAAATGCTTGCTTGGCTCTTTGGGACTCCTACTTCTAAATATGTACAAAAGACTGGCTCCCCTATCATTTCCATCCAAACTCAGGAAAACTCCGTGGTCAGATTTCATGGGGGAGCCATTTCAAAACTTGACTGCTCAAAACAACAATTATAACCCTCTAAACTCTAATCTATGGATTCAAAGCAATAAATCTACTCTAAGAAACTTGAACACAAAAGAAAAGTGAATCAAAACTATTCTAAGAACACAAATACAGTGATAAATCAGTGATTACAACGCCTTGTTATCTCTGTTTTGCAAAAACACACAGGAAAACACAGAAATTTGCCAAACTTTCTTCTATTCCACACAAAGCCACAACTGTTTACAATGCATACTGACTGTTTCTACGAGTCACACACCTATTTTGAAGTCTTTTCCATCATTCAAGGGAAGTTGCTCGACTCCACATCCCTGATTTCAAGGGAATCCAATCTAACTGAGTTGCATGCAACCCAACAATGTTGCCATGCAATTTTGCAACAACTTTGCAACTTCCATAATTGTGTCATAATCCTAAAGCTTAGGACCTCTAACACCTTGATCTCGAGTAACCAACATCTTAACTGCCTCTTGGCATCTTCAAACAACGAGAATGTGGTTAATAACACATTTAAATGCTTTACCTTCTAACATATGCTGTCCAAAGCTAATTAAAGCCAAAACTTAACAACATGATTACACTAAGATGATTTTAGTCCTAATGACTAACTCATCACACACCAACAAGACCTTCTAAGGTCCAAAACAAACACATTTACACCCTGATTTGGCTAAGATCAGGTACAAGCCAAAACTTATGACAAACCAAAATGGAGTTAAGCCAAGGTGCTCCTGCACCACAACACCTATCCGAGGTGTAGATATGAAACAAAGATTATTGATCATGACAACACACAATAAGCCTTACTTCTAAATTCCCAAGGAGATGACAACACCTATCCAAGGTGTAGATATGAAACAAAGCTTATTAAACACAACATGAAATAATAACTGGGACAGCAAATTGTATATCGAGACACGCATAACAATAAACGATCAAACCAATAATTATATTTAATCTAAGGTGAACAAGTACCATAATAATAACATTCAAGTAAGGCAGCTCAGCTATTTATTATCACAATAAAAGTTCTTGAACAGATACAGAATAGCAATACTACAGGTAAGGTTGCTCAGTATGTATGCTATCACGTGCAAAAGTTAATTACAAAAGAGCAAGGGTGCTCTTATTTATAGAACTTCAAGGTGTAGGGAACCCTAAAATCACCTTGAGTTAACATGAGTCTTGCAAGCATGCAAGATTTATTGCTAAACCTAAATAAATGAAACTATACAATTAACTAGAAAACTACCATCAGTTAACCGAAACAAGACTAAAATAAATGGGCATGTGCAACATGCAAGTCCTTATTGAAATGAAAATTAACTGATAACTAACATCAGTTAACTGATCCTAACTGAAAGTCTAAACTCCTCCAAAGATATCTCCGAGGATGAGATAAGCATGCTTAAAATCGGCAATTAGAACTCAAGACTGATGTTGAGTTAACTGTTGCTTCTAACTCTATCCTCAGGAATAACTGTAGGATCTACCTGATTGACTACTCCAAGCCATCACGGGCTATCAACTCGTCCAGGAACTAGCCAACTGTCTCATCTTCTAGCACCTTGACACTATCCATGATGACAGACTGCCTGTTCAACTCCCTCTCACCATCTCTGATCATCCTTTGGCATTCTCTAACCTCTTCAGTTGCCTTTTTGAAACTAGTTGTCATCACTAAGAAGTGATCCAACCTGGACGCCACAGGATCTCCATCAAGAGCATCACGAACAAGCTTCTTGAACTCAGTCTGAACTGCATCAAGCTCAGCGTATGTACCATCCTCAAGAAGATAGTGACACGAGATCTTAGTGACAAACCTGCTGATGAGTTTGAGAGATCCAGCAACATCCTCTTTGAGCGCATTCATCCTTGTAGAGATTCTCTCATATGTTTCCACTTTGAAGAGATGTTGTTCTCTCCAAGCAAAAACCTTCCTCGTATCCTCATTTGCTACAATGGCATCATATGCAACTGCTAACTAAGATATGAGAATCAAATCCTTCGCCTTGCCTTCCATTACAATTATTTCAAGTTGTTGGATTCCCTGACAAAGCTCATGTGCCTTATGCCTCAATTGATATAACTCCGTGAGAAGATATCGACCTACAACAATGAAATCTTCAATCCAATTGTCCAAGAGCTTTCCATGATTGACTAATCAATCCAACTTTTGTTGTTTTGCAGGTGTCCCTTGAAGGTGTCGAAGACCAGGTGCTCTGCTTGAGTTTACATGAACGAGATCTAAGATGTACTGCCGGAGTTGTTTGATTTCAGCCTTGAGGGCTGCCTTATCTTCTCCATCCTTCACGAAGCGCTCTTCAAGATTACTTGTGAAAACCTTAAAGAGGCCCGCGTTTGTTTGTCGAGTGCTCCTGCCAAGATTTGCTTTGACGAAGGTGAAATCACCAACTTCAATTTCATCCAGACTCTTGCCCTCTAGCAATGTAGCAACTTCAATGGCAATCTCTACTTCAAGAGTCTTCTCTACGTGCACCTACTTCTTGACTTTCTTGTTTGACCTATCCTGATAAGGATCGCCAAACTTTGACAAATCAAGCTGATATGAAGGCTTTCACCTCCATCTTCCCAAAGACCTCTCGAACCAAGATGAATGATCAATGTTATCTTCTCGAGGAGAGACTGTCACTGCTGTGTCAATCTCTGATGGATCAACTGGCGTTGAGGTTTCCCAGACCGGTGATTCTGGCTCTGAGTCTATATCAATGGGAGGTGACTACGGTGAAAATGGAGCACCAAGAGATGAAGAATCGACTTCAACCTATATCACTGTCTCCATTGGAACTTCTGACGCCTACTCGATCTGCTTCTGCTTCCATTTTCCTATGCTTCTCCCTTTCGTATTCCCACTAACCCTAACATCTTTAGGTGGATGCATGATGACCTTAACTCGAGGCCTCGACCTAGATGTAGAAGGAAGTGAAGAAAACCCTACTAGCGGCTCTGTAACTTAAACTATCCTTCGCCTTCTCTTGTTGTCCAAGAAGTGCATACTGGTTTTGATAACTATTCTAGACAAGTCCTCAATTGAAGTACTCTCCCTGGCGTACCAATCTGGTTGGCGAAGTGGCTGGCGAGCAACTTGATCTTTGACGAATGTGCTAAGTAATACCTCTCTGTCATCATCTGACAAACCCTCAACATCTTTTGATAGAAAATCAGCAAGCTGAGAAAGAGTAAGTCTGCAGTAATGACGTCGACGCACCTCAAATTCGTCTTCACAATTGGCCCAAAAGTCCTCAAGTGTTGGTCTGTGTGAATTACTTCGCTCCAACCGTGT
This sequence comes from Sequoia sempervirens, assembly GCA_007258455.2. NCBI lineage: Eukaryota > Viridiplantae > Streptophyta > Pinopsida > Cupressales > Cupressaceae > Sequoia > Sequoia sempervirens. The sequence goes on from VDFB02283251.1 coordinate 57,560, forward strand.
TGAGTAATGACCCAATGGATCATAAGAACGCCTCTCAATGAGATACCTAAGATTGAGTTTTTCTAACTCGTTCGTCATTAACTTGCAATCAGCAGCCGCCTTGCATTTGTAAATACCCCATCCGAAAGGAAAAGTGAATGATTGCTTGTGTCGATTGCGAAGAAAAGAGTGAACCTCTCGAGCTTGTCTCAGAAACTCCATGAATAGGACCTTGTATGACGGGTACCTCGGTAGCATCAGAGGTTCTCCAGTGTAACCATACACTCGAATATATGTGAAAATGGGGAATTGAATGAACCAATCCGCCCAACTCTCCATTGCTGATTTTGCCTCTGGTGAAATCCTGATGCGCATTTCATTATCAAGGTCTCTGACTGTCTTCATTAGGAAGTGATCATTCACCGCTTTGAAATCCTGTTCAACCTTTGAGAACTCCAATCGGGAGTAATATTTGTGAACATGTTGAATGCCAAGAGTTCCATTGGTCTTCAAATGTCTATAATTGCCTTGAAACACAATTAAGTAGACCAGATAAGACACCATGTGAAATTCGTGGATTTTAAGGAATCCTATGATTTGTTGGTGAAGACACTCGCTGATTAGCATAGCCCAGTCAAAGTGTTCCTTGTTGTCGATAATCCGGGAAATGACATAGAACATCCATGGTCGGAAAATATTAGCATCCTCCTAACCTGTAACCCAGTTGAGCAAAGTTATCAAGATAGCAACTTCATCCTTGAACTCCCCATGCCCAACCATCTTTGGCATGTTGGTCTTTTGTACTTTCAACCATCTCTGAGCAACCTTTCTCTGAGATCTTTCTTAATCTCTGTACCATATCTTGTCGCAATCCTCAATGACTATGGTAAAATTGTCTGAGCGAGGAGGAATAGCAAAGCACTTCTCAACATTGCTTGGCTTGAGGCTGCAAATGACTCTCCCATTGGCTGATCTGATTTGTCTTGTGGAAGAGTCGTAATGCTTAATGCAAGCAATGACGAACTCGAGATCAAAAACCGTGATAGGAATAGACATTGCTGCCAGCAACTTGTAACTCTCAAGATTTTTCACTGTGGTGCTGCTAATGCCTTCCAACATGTTCAATTTGACCATTGGATAGACATGACCAAAGTCTGTGTCCGAGGTTTTCAAAAAGTCGTGCACCAAGACTGATTTGGCCTTGTAATCTATAGGGTTGAATTGCATTTTGGAAATGTGGATTTTTGACTGTAAAGTCAGATATGTTCAGACAACTTTCAGAAAAAGCTGAAAAAGGCTATGGATGAGGCTAAAAATAGCAGTTGCGGGAAAAAAATTCGGAATTTTTCTAAAACGTGGGTTTTGTAGAGAATTAAATTCTAAGCAAACCCAGATCGTCAAAAATTCAAAAATTTGAGTTTTAGCAAGACATGCAAAGGCTTTTCAGTCGAAAACTGTAGGAGTTTAGGGTTTCTGGGGGCAATTTTTCTCAAGAAAAACTGAAACATGGGTTTTGTAGGCAATGGAATTCTAAGCCAACCCAAATGATTCGATTTTGAAAAAAGTGATTTTTTGACCCACATGCAAAGGATTCTTCGAAAAAAAGCACAGTGCTTCCAAAATGGAAGCAATGGGGCAATTTTCTTGAAAAAATCTAAGACATGGGTTTTGTTGCTGAAACTGAAATATGTGAACCCAGATGATCAAATTCTGAAAAAAATTGCAATTTACTTTGACATGTGAGAGAAAACCTAAGACAAGAATAGAAGAATTTTAGAGATAGAAAATAGAAGTTATTATTCTGCCTCTGAAAAAGGTAGCCTATGATTGAATTCGATTTGATGAAGTCTGCATGCACTAGAAAAATGAAGTCTAAAAAATATTGCCCAAAGCACCTTCAGATCTTTGCTTGCTCAAGAAATATGTGTTTGCTCTCACCTGTGATGTGAAAAATGGACACCTAAATGACTTAAATAAATAAATTCATGTCTTAAAGCGTCACAAATGCATGCAATTTCTAAATTTAGGCGCCACCTTTTGATTGGATGTCAAACTTAGTTAACTGTATGAAAAATAAGCCCTAAATTGGGCGCCACCTCCATAAATTTTAGTTAACTGTGAATGCAAAAATAAGTCGCCCAATAGCAAGCAAGAATCAAGTTCAGTTGAAGTCAACCAACTGAAGATTAAATAATATTTAAGCTCAATTCACAATCTCCACCTTTTTTGGGCGATTCATGCACTTCAGTTGAAAAGTCAAACTTTGACCTCTAGGCGTCACTTTTCCAAAGTTAGAAATTTTCTTGAAAATTTCATTTGAAAACCTCACCGGAGCCCATTCTAATTGACTGATGTGTCGAGAAGACTAGCTGGCAGTTTCATTGAAGAGCAGGACCAAAATTGACAATAAACTCCTTGAGGCTACAAACCCTAATTCTGAGATTTGAGGCTTCAAAATTCAGGGCGCTTTTGGCTTCAAATTTGGTCAATTTTTCATGCATTTACATCATTTTAAAGGTGATTTTGACCTCCCTTCATCTCACGTCCTCCGACGTTTGGAAAAACTTCAGAACTGATTGACAGGCTCATTGCGGAGCTAGCTCCATTCTACACAAGAGCTCTTGGAGAGCACTTTTCCCAAAAATCATCATCTGCTAGGTTAAAATCATGGGCGCCCCTGGCCTCCGGGGGCGCTTTTGTCCCCAGACTTAGCCATTTTTCAAACTAGCTAAATCCACACTTAATCCCCGGCTGCAAGCTACTGAGAAATCCTCTGACCCGGCTGAGGTATGCAACAGAAAGCTAGAAGCGTCATGGACAGGATGAATATTTGAGATGACTAGAAAGACTGCATTCAAGGCTTGAAAACCTTGGGCGCCCCTAGCCTCCAAGGGCACTTTTGTTGTTCTTTTACATTTTTGACCATGATTAGACCTTATGTTTGACAACTGATTTCGGCAATTCAGCAACTCAGATTAACCCGCTAACAGATTCGTTGTGAAGACTGATCAAGTCTGAGACAAACATCTTGGGTATCATTTGGTCAAAAACCTTCATCTAGTACCTCAAAAAGATGGGCGCCCTTGGCTAGGAGGCGCACTTTTTGGTCCAGTGTTAAGTCATTTTTTCATTTCCCTCATTTCACGTTCAATCTCCCGTTTCAGGTGCTAGATAGATCTTCTGGACTGGCTAGTAGGCTCATCATGAAGCTGACAATATTCCAGAGAAGTCCTCTTGGAAGTGACAAATCCTAAAAACGAAATTTGGGCCTCTAAAATCTAGGGCGCCCTTGACTAGCAGGGGCTCTTTTGCTCGAGAGTTCGAAAAATTTTGATGATTTTCACCTTGGCGAAAAATCCCCTCAGAGACAAAGCATCATTTTGCATATATCTCACCATAGATTCTTCATTTGAGCGTTTTAGGCTTAGATTTCAACACCTGGTCGCTGGCCATCTGCCATTGACAACCTCGGAGGTCCCAACTTTCCACCTGAAAAAGAGAAAACTACCCACCAGACTTAAACTGACTTTTAACTAAATCTGACTTCACCATTGTGATCGTGAAGTGAAATAAGCCAATCAAAACAATTTTCAATCAATTTTGACAAGTTTCAATTTTTAGGGTTTTTGACCAAAAAAAAGGGGTCTAGAAACCCTAATTTTCAATTTTTTCAAATTTTGCCGGTATTTTTTCAAACTAACTAAAAGCCCATACTTGATTTTCCCAAAAACTATGTTTTGACATCATTTTACAAGGTTTCAAACTATTTTAAGCAAAATGCCTTAATGAAGCAAAAAAATTGGTTTGGGTACAACAAACTTGTTGTTTTAACAAGTTCAAAGACAGCATCACATTGCCATCAATTTGGATTGCTTGTCAAGATTTGAAGCAATACCTTCGTAGATCAGAGGTATTGGCAACATTGTATCATTACTTATATGAGAGTCATCTTTGTGATGGGAGATTGATTGCCCATATTGTTTTGTTGACAAAATGAATTTATGAGCAGTTCTTGGCTTGCATTCAAGTAGGACTACCTATAGCAAAGGGAGGGCAAAAGGATTGAGCTGAAAGATGAGTATAAGCACCAAAAGAAAGAGTAGAGCCAGGCCTAACTATACCAGACCTAATAATAATGGCTGAGATTCACATGTATTGATGCCATATATGCCATTCAAAGATACATGGGAATGCGTTCAATGCAGCTATATTGATGCCATATATGCTCTTCAAAGACACGTGGGAGTGTGTTCAGTCAATCCTACAGCAGTAGACTGTATAGGGTCATAGCAATCAATTTGTTGAGAAGTATTCAATCAAATGCAAACCTAAACAGCCAAAGCATCAATTGCAAGGTGTTTAGACTACAATATTTTCAAGGTTAAAGACAATTAAAAAATAATCAAATGCACTTCATTTTATGTCGCATGGTAAAATGGTCCTACTTCAATGTTTGTACTTATGTCACTTAAGATTGATTTAGTATTTCCATACCGGTTTGGGGAGGTGGTCATTTCAGCCTTTGCTGTAAACTCTAAATTGTGTGTCATGTCTACCATTCACTCTAAGAACTCTCAGGAGGCTAATATGTGTTTAGTTGCTGCTACTGCTAATAGAGCTCTCTGCACGGAAGGCAAAGAGAATGGCCACATTGCTGCCACAAGAAATAATTGGGTCTGTGTTGGCACCCACTACCCCAATAAATAGGCATCACTCCTTCAAGGTGATGGTTGCAGCTAGGGAGATAAAAGAGTCTAAGGGAGACGCTGCTCTGAGGTGTGAGGCTCAGCTCCCCTCTTCTAATCTTATGAGTTGGAATGGGAGTTCAGGGTGGATAGTTAAATCTATAGAGAAAATTTCAATTTTGGAGCCGGGTGATAAAGTGATATAAAAAGCAAAGAATTACTTGAATATGGCTATGATATGCAGGTTCAACTCGACTTACATCAAGAGGTAACAGATTACTGGAAGCCTTTTTCTTGAGGAACCTATGGTGATTTATCCCTATGCTCAAGGCTTATTTGTTATTGTATGTGAATCTCATGTAGATAGAGTGACTATTTTGGCAAAGGGTTCATGGTCCTAGGGGAATGCCTCCCGTTTGGTCAATCCATAGCCTTTGGGTTTTAACCCTTTAACTAAAAATGTTAAGATTGTTCCACTTTGGGTAAGAATGCTGAATCTGCAATTGCATTTTGGGTTTCCCTCCATCATAGAAAGTATGGACAACTCCTTTGGAAAGTTTGTCTCCATCTCTCTTGAAACCCTAAGGTGCTCTCACTCTACCTAAGTGTGTATTTTAGTAAATTTGGACTTTTCTTTGGGTCTTCTTGCAAGATATGGCTGGAAGTAGTGGAAGCAATTTGGAAGCAACCTCTTGATTATGAGAAGCAAACCTTCAAGTGTTGGAATTACTTCGGGCTTGGTCACCTATCCGGAGTGTGTCTCGAGGAAAAGCAAAGAGCCAAGATGGCAACTTGGTGGTTGAATGTGAACCTATGGATACTAAATCACCTATTAGCAGGCCTATTTTTCTGGTGTAGACAATGGAGGGATTGGTGGAAGAGTTCATGAAGGAAGCAGCAGATAGTGCAGGTCAAGGGCAAGAAAAGTTAGTGGTAGATTCTCCTGTAGTTTTTGATGTTGTGCTACCTGTTTTTATTCCTAAATCATATCGCAGGTCCTGTTGGATATGCATGCTATCCCTATACCTGTTCGAAAGGAAGGATTGAAGCCTAAGGAGGAATCCTTAAGAGCAAGCAAAGCAGTTTGTTCCAAACTGTTACAGGAGGATGTGCTGAAGCTTTTGGCTGTAATTTTGGCCAATAATGCAGAATGTTCAGAATTGTTTTGGGTGCCTGTAGGGATTGATCCCTTTTCATTAAAAGAGGATTTCCCCTGGGAAGAGGATTTTGAGGATGAGAAGAAAGATGATTTGGAGATTGTATCTCCTAAGAAAAGGGATTGGACTATTGTAGCCAACAGAAAAGCAAAATGATACTCTTCCCAGATGATTTTTAGATCTCATGTTAATAGACTAGGTTAACTGTATTGTCAATTGGTATGATTTTTCAAGGATAGAGGTCAATTGGTATATTTTTTCAAGGATGGGGGCCCTAATAGAACCCCCAACAAATCAATCTATTAAAAAAATGTCACTTAGATCAAGATGTAGATTCAAGTGACATCAATGACACAAATTACAACCAAGTCATTTTTTATAATGACAATCATACTTTATTGACAGCAGCAGCATTCAAGAAAGAGTCAAACACTCAATACCATGCTAAGTAAAGTTGCTAAACAGATTCAAATTTGGATTTCCACTGCCAAAACATATTGTTTCCCCTGTTAATTACATTCAGCACACATTTCAAAACTTCTAAACAGAAAATTTTTTAGATGACAGACAAGAATCCTATCACTGAATCAATCACTTACAATGCATAGGGGTGAGGAATTGGAAATGGTATCCCACATACAAACCATGACAAAACAAAGAGAGGCTTTTATATTCAAACACTCACTTTGTCAAATTAGCTTCACGATAAGCCATGGTTTGGTTGAGCTTAAGTATGTTGTTGGGGTCCATTTGAGTGTCAATAAAATTTTTGAAGAAGCTTTAGTCCAAATTGCACACTGGTCAAGTTCAAAAGTCAAAATGCTCAAAAAATTGAATTTGGTTATTATCCAATTGTCAGCTTTGCAAGAGTACAGAGCAAATATACAAATATACAGGTTTATGTTTAAACTTGCCACTTCACCCCCATACATCAAAATTTAAAAATACTCTAAGTTTTAGTGAAGATGTGGCAAGTCATAGCAAAAATACAGAGTAACGTAGCTGTCTAAACTTCCAAAATATGTTAAATGCAGATGTGCCACGCTGAAACATTAGACAGTTCAAAAATACAAAGTGTTAACCAGCTAGTTGACGCTTGCATGCAAAAATGAAAATTTCTCCTAACATGCAAAACGACAAATTAGCCCAGGGCACCAAAGGATGGCCCTGCATTTTTCTTTATATATCAAGAAAATAATGTTAATTGGTCCCATTGCACAAAAGCCTAAGATAAAATATGTCAAATGTGCAACTTTCATCTGCCCTCATTTTCAAAATAAGTGGGTCTCATTAATGCCATATGTCATGCCAAGTTCCAAAGAGAAGTTCAAATGTCATTCAGTGGGCCCTGCCAACACCATGCCAGCCAGCAGATGCTACAAGATCAGTGACCTAAAACCACCCCAAACAAGACAAGTGTTTTCAATAAAGAGTCCAATGATATTTTCCATATCTTCTTCGTAAGACCTCCAAATCCAATGTTTTCCAAAGCACCTAGGAGCTTCTTCAAAAGGCTATTATATTAACAAAATTGAACATACATGACCCCATGTAGGTTGTGAAACTTCACGTGTATTGTAGTTTAGAATAACACCACAAAGAGAGCACTATATAAATAGGAAGAGCCTTGCTCATCACCCCATAATGTATGATACAATCATATTTATTATTTAAAACTAATAATGATCCATTAACAATATGCAAAATAATAAATAGATTAATGATTAATCTTTAAGATGGACTTTCTAGACAAAACTATTATCATATCCAAGCACATGGAAACCCACAAACCATATAGCAATCCTAAGAGGAGAATGGTGGGGAACAACCATCCCTGTCAAAGTCTTCTAATCAAAAAATTATCAACTCATATACCTTACATCCCTCATAACATATGCTCTTTTATCTTATCTTATTCATGACTAATTGCATATCTTCAACAAGTTGCGATTCTTGGCAAGAAACAAAATAGGAACTAGGAAGTCATGTAATGTGACATGAGTCAAAGTTAGTGACAGTCAAACTTGAGGTGTCTAGACCAGGGGCAATGATGCTAAAGCTCCCCTCTTAAGATGATCCAACTCCTATCAGGCATAGTATAATTTAAGCAAATGCTATATGAGCGAAGTTGCTCCATCCTTAGCTTACGCACCTCAATCTTTATCCACTCCATCTTTGTTGCCTTCCTTGCTTGGGTTATTTACTAAATTTGCTTCCATGTTCTTTATCTTTGCTTGCTCCAACTCTATCCCAACTCCCAAGTCCTTGGTTGGAAACAACCTCCTCCTCTTCCTAGACTATTCATGATGTTTCGACTTTTGCAAGTAAGCATCCCATATCTCGAGCGGTTCCTTGGAATCCTAAAATTTTCCTTCTAAGTTTGTCACATGTATCATCAACTCAAGACCACGTTCCTCTACCTTCCTGTTCATTGTCTAAGTCATTTCTACTTGGTGCATGGCTCCCTTATACTAGTCCTCCATCATCTCATCTATCCTTCTCTACTAACTTAGCCATGACAAGATGTCATCTTACATGTTAATCAAGTTAGGCTGGGTAATAAATAGCCTCCTAGATGGTTGAAACTTGAGTCATTCACTTGCTTGCTCAAGACTCAATCCCTTTGTAACATAGATTGGTCCACCCTATACCAAAACTAATTATCTTCTAAAACTATTGGAAATAATACTCTATCCTCTACATGGATGAACTTTTCATCATAAATAATAATGCACCTAACAATATCTCTCATCAGCCCATCTTACCACTAGAGCAACACATAAACATGTACAAGGAAAGTATTCTCTGGTCTAGTGGAGCTCAATGAGCAATTGATTCACATCAACCATGTAACTTGGTTTCCTCTTTGTCCCCTCTTCCCACACCCAAAAAAGAGGTATTGAATAGTAACATATGATGCCCTGTGACAATATCCAATATCCTTTGCATATCATCCATCATTAGCAGCTCTCTAAATGACTCCCTTGTCTACCCAAATGCCTGCATAATATACCCAAGCTTGGTATCTATAATTGTACCATGCTCCTCCATTCAAGCAAGATCTGTTTGCTCTCAGTTAGCCTCTGGCTTGGCCTTTATTCCTAGAGTCACATGCTTTGACTCATTGCAATCATGAATCTCCTGTTCCAACTATGTGATCATCCTCAACATCATGCTATATTCCAATCAAAATACTTTAATCACAAGTAACCTCTTATGCTTCCTCCATCTATTGTGGTCGAAATCAACCAAAACATGTAAGGGTAGTTAGTCAGAAAACATCTCATTGAAATGCCTTAGCCCCATCTGTAGTAAAAGCAACCACAAAATAAAATGGTAAGTAGGCAGAAAACATCTCATTAATATGCCTTAGCCCTATCTGTAGTATAAGTGTTGTTTGAGGGTATATTTCTAGCAGCATTGCCTATTTGGATCCTCATAGTCCATGTGACATCCATCCATTCTGTTGTTGTTGACACCTAGAAATATACTAAAACCAAACACAAATTTCCCATGCCTAGCATGGATAGAAAAGCAGGCAAAATAAACAAGAAATTGTAAAGAGATAAGAAGTAGTTTTCACTCGATAATGCATGTTCATTTCTTGTATAACTGCGAACAAACAAGCAAGTGATCAGTGGATCATTTCCAAGCAAGGAACATATTGCATGAAATTTTCAAGGTCAAGGCATTCAAAAGCCTTCAAAATGTATTAAATTTTCTGTCACAAGGTTAAAAGGTCCTATATAATGTTAGTAATTGCATCACTTAAATCAGGACTTAAATTCAAGTGACACATAAACTATTATAAAGTGACACAAATCAAGATCTAGTCATTTGTGTAAATGCAACATGTTATTTTGTTAATTTAGTGAAGACATGCACATGTAATATGTATTAGTTCAAATGAAAGATATGCAACTAAGATGTAATATAAAGAAAACAAAAATGAGTAAACGTTTGCATCTCAAAAGATAAGGAACATTCACCACTTTGGGTTAGGATAAGTCAAAAGTTGCTTATGGGGTAGTGAAGTATTTATCAAACTAACCACAATTCCAAGAATTGTACAAAAGAAATGATCTTGAATGGAATAGTATGATATTTTTCCCACACATTTTTAGGCATGACATATTTTAAGTCATATCTTGTTACATGCTCCCAAATATCTTAGTTTGAGATAAAGTGTGTGTGCATAATAAAGTTCTGAATGTTTATCTTCTTTAGAAATTAGTAAAGAAGGATGCTTGTGAAACTTTGTAAGATACTAAGAACCAGCTGTATCTTTAGACGATAATTTCATATAGTTCTACTTTTAATATCTCCATGTACATTGATCTTTTTATCTTGGAAGATAAAAATATTTCTAGAAGACCTTGTGTTTCTTGAAGATTATGGACTTTGAACCACTCAGCCAAGTTTTAGGTCAAAACTTTAATGTCACCTAAGTCAATCAAGGACTTCATGTATTGTGTGTCACTTTAAGCTTTTAATTCTATGTATTAGCCACGAAAGTTATTGACCAGCTTGCACAGCCATGTCATTTTGCCTCATATGCCTTAGTCACAACCTTTGTTGGGTAAAGAGGTCAACTAATTTCTCGAACACTTTAAGCAATCTTTTAACTGTAGTTTCCAAACACTCCATTAAGGTCAATGCCTCATACAATAAATTAAAATACTAAGGATCTCCTCAAACATAAGTCCACAAACTTTCCATTGCTTAGGCCTGGTTTGACAACCCTGAGCGAACATGCACTGTAAATCACAAAAAGGAAATATTGACTAATGAACAAATCAAGGTGGACCCTGTCCACATGCAGCCCTTACAGAATTTCAAAGGAAGAAAAGGTTTGACAACACCCCAAAATCCCACCCACTATTGATCAAGGTTCAAACTAACAGTGCCAAAAAAAGGTCTGATGGAGAAAAAAGCAATAGCATCGAGCAAGCAAAAATACCATGAGGCCCTCCCACCACAAGTAGTGCCCATTATTGATCTTCTCCATGACAGCATGATCTAATGGTTGAAGCATTTTTCAGAAGATCCTCATCACGATTTCCACCACCAATGCTCTCATTCCACACAGCTCACCTTCATGTGGATCCAAGGGAATCTGAAGATCTTCAAATCCCCTTTTGAGCACCCTAATTCCATTTTTGGATCCCTGCTTACCATTCATCCTCATTGAGGCCATGGCTTACCATCCAGAATCAAATCAAAAGTAAATCACACCGAATCATTATAGTTTAAGGTCACAACCCAAATCCCAAAGCAAATGACCTATTCCAAAGGATAGATAGTCAACCTTCAATCAAGCATCTTCACATATTAATATATTATCAGACAGATCTAGGTCCTGGATGGCATGTGTCCCTTGTGTTCCATTTCTATGATCAGTGCCATGGGACAATATTTTGCCACCTCTTTTGATTGTGTATATACAAGCTTTGCTCTCTTTCGAAAACATCGAAACCCTTAATTAGCTTCAAAGTTTCAAGCACCACTGTGCTCCTAAAGAAGTCTAGTTATAGTATCTTGCTGTACTCACATTTCATGTAACCTTCAGCCTTCAAGACATTATGTAACTGTGTGTATTCAGAAACAATTATTTCTGTCTTAGCATAATCTTCCTCTCTTTTCCCCTCAAAAAGTACACTTGTCAAAGTGTGTTAAGTTAGAGAAGCCAACCTACTCTGGAGGTTGCTTGAGCTTCAAGGAAAGCTGTGCTCAAGCCTCCCAATTGTGAATTGAACTGGTGGGCACAAATATAAGTTCGATTCACCTAATCAACAGTCATGATCCCAAAAAACGCTTCCATTTAAATTTGCATTTCTAAATTTGGACACCTTTCCATTAAATGGTTAAAAATAGAGAAAAACCCTAAAAGATCCAGCACTTTCTATTTTTGCCTCACTTTCTATTGAGAAGTGGATAAAAAATATGAAAAATATTATCATAAGAGATGACAGTCCTCTCAAATGTGGAGAGGAATGCCATTCAGTATCCATGCCCCCTTGTTCCAATTTTTATTGGCACATATTAGGCATAGAGTTAGCTTCATTGAAGATTGAAAGGTGACAAATTCAGGAGCAACAGGTAGCATGGCTTTTAACCTTCCAAGTATCTTGCTAACTGGCTGTGCTTTTGTGGTTTCTTGATGTAGTGTTATATTTCTATGCTTTCCTTGTTTCATTTGTGTGGCCTGCTGGCCTGTTAATAGTTCATAAGGTTTTACAGTTTAGTAACTATTAATCTGTATCCAAGGCAGTATTTGTCGGTTAATCTCATTAGGTTTACCTGGAAGTCTTTTGGCAATATTTGGGATTTTAAGATTACTTCTAGTTGTTGGTAAGATTGAGATAGAATGATATTTTGTTCCATAAGTTGCAAAACTCAGCAGTTGAGGATGCCCGATGCATCATGAAGATTAGATCACTTTTAGGCTTAGAGGCAGCATTTTGAGAAATTCCTATTTTACCAAATTCATCATTCACCGGCCTCGCCCAGGTGTAGACTGAAATAAAACACTCACTTAACATTGAGATCATGCATAGCATGCATAGAGGCAGAAACATCAACATGGTGTATCTCTAGCAAACTGTGGGTTCTGACATTGCTATTAAAGCCTTCAAAATGGACCTAATGCTTTCTGAAAAAAAAAAGCAATGTTTCTTTTCTTCTGAGCAAAAAACACCAATTCAACAGAAAAACCCCAAATCGACATCCAAAAAAGAGACAAGGAACAAAACGTCAAGGAGGAGGAAAGTACGACAAGGTATTAATATCATAAGTTGTTATTCCTGTCAATCTGTCGAGCATGTAGTGAGGTTCTGTTGTAACTGTTATGGAGTGCCTTGTCCAGTTTACAAATCTTAATAACGTGGTCTAAGCCTACCCAACATGGCATTGCACGCTCCTCATCATCTCAGAAGCTAAAACTCCGGCTGGTGTAAGCTATAAGTACACAGAGTGAAACACAAGCAACTAGCTCCAATTGGCTAAGCTGCATCTTACTTGTGGATGGTGAACCTTCTGTTGCTAAGCAAATAAATCACAAATTACTGTCCCAGATTTAAAGATACCCAGCTGATTTTTCGCCAAAGATATTTGTTGAAGATCGCAGTATGCCCCAAGAACTTTAATGAAGAAAGGCATATGTTCTAGGCACATATAAAGTTTCTAAAAGGGGAATAATCCCTGAAAATCATCAAAATCGCTCAAGGAGATAATGATCACTGAAAATTATCAAAAACCCACATATGTAACAAAGAGCTTACCTCTGTGTTTCTCATGTGAAAGGGAACTTTAGCAGCACATAATTGACCAGAATTAAGCCAAACTAACCCCAAACTTGACAATATTCCTTAAACAATCCCCATATATTGCACACCTACATCACTCAGCAGTGCTCCTCTTCATCTCAAGTCCCCTGTTCCTCGTTTCAGCTTTGACCCACATGATAAACCAATGTTCAAACCCATCAACCCTGTTCACAGCTCATGTACAATAGAACAAAACCCTAAACCAAGTCGCCTGTTCAATTCCCTGGCAGGTCCAGTTCACGGACGAATACGGTTTTCTTTCATTGACCTTTTTAAGGAAGTGTATAGTAAACACATGATCGAGCATTGACATTTGCAGTCCAATCGATAACCATCAGTGCTCCGAGCACAAACAGACCATTCTGACAAATCATATAATGCTCTTCAGAAAAACATTCTCTGTAAAATGTAACAATAAACCAGTACAGGAGCTTTTGTATCTGAGCAAGAATATTAAAATGTAAGCAGGTATTAGTCTTGGGTGTTTTACTCAAATGGTGCATCATCTTAAATACCAAAATTCTTTGGGATTTACAAAAGAATATAGCTGTTAGTCAATAATAACAACATCAAAGCGTGATCTGTGTTGATCTGTGTGGGGAAGAAAATAAGTGATTTTTTTATATATAAAAGTGATCGTTGTGATAAAATAAAGGCATTTTCATGATTGTTTTCATGGAATGCAATGATAGGAGGAATTTGTTACATTTGTCTAAAGTTGTATGCTTGTGATGAAAGCCATGAGGTGGAGCCACTCGGGACCTTGAGATGAAATTAAAGAGAATGATATATTATTCCTTGCAAGGGAAAATAGCATCTTAGACATTTTAATTTTTAGTTGTATTTTAATCATAACAATAACATTCTGTTTTAGTTAGAAAGAATAACATCTTGACTAAATATTTGCTATAGTTTGCCCTAGTGTTTATGTGGTGTAATAGCCAATGCATTTTATGCCAACTCTAGCTTTTGTCAATGGGAATGTAGCAACAAGGACATAAGGTACGTTTTGTTTTGTATGTTCTCTTTTAACCTTCTAATTAGGAGGGTTAGGCTCTTCTTATTTATTCTCCTTTAAACTATGTTATTAGTTTGTTACATTAATGTAATTTTTTAGTTTAATAAATTGATTTTTTCAATTGATTTAATAATTAATTTATATAAAAAGGCTGAAGTTTGAAATATATTTAAGTTCAATAAATTTATAATTTAAATAAGAATAAAATGATTCAATAAATGTATATCTTGGATTTAGAAAGAAAAAATTGATATGATTGTGTTAGAGATATGATACTTCAAGTTTAACATTAGATTTAGAAATATGTGGTTGTGACAAATTTGTTCTATTATATATGAAATTGTGTAAAGACTCAAATCTAGATCGAGAGGGTGGCCCTAAACCTCTAGAGGGCAATAGTGACATTTATGGGAAACCTTGACCCTTTTTTTAGCACTCCTAACCTCTAAACCCTCTAGTATTCAGTACTCTAGAAAAAGGTTTTTGTGTGTCAATACCTACAAGTAGAATATTTGGTGGTGTGACAAAGCATTTATCAAAGGTGTTATCAAGTGGGGGAATATGTGGCTTGCCTTGATTGTAATTAGGTCCAATGTGTTGATTCAATGATGCTCGAACAAGACCAAAGACATGACAAGAAGAATGCAAATTCTTATGTATATATCCTTTGGTATATATATGTTGATGTAATGCTCTCTATGGTTGAAATGATAATGTTATGTAAATCTTGCAATAATGTTAAATGGTATTGGGCTTTGTTCTTTTATAACACCCTAGCATTCAAATTTGAATATTTAATGTGGGAGTCTATGAATAACAACTAATTGAAGTTGAGTCAACTTAGGGTCTTGATAAACTTTGAATTTGGAAATACATGGATCAAAACCACCCTCATAGTCCTAATTCAAGATCATGGTTATTGAAGTGGTCTTGACCCAAGACTAGGGACACAAATATTAATGGTTGGCTATGGATCCTAGGGGAAGATGAACTCAGGTTCAATTCAAGTATGAGATGAATGTCAAATATTGCATAGAAATACACAAAGTAAACTTTAAACTATTGCATTAGGGATGTAAAGGTTTAAAATAATTCCAAAATGAGTGGGAAAAGTGTTGGGGATATTCTTTTTACCTCTTCATTTTTCCCCCACTTTGACTTGCATGTGAACTACCATAAAGCATGCATGTCAATGTAAAAAAATAGATGATATAAAACTAAATGACAAGCACATTCATAAAGGATGAACAAATATGAATGACGCTTTGTTTGCACTATGTGTAATGATAGATCCATCTTCAAACTTGTATTCACTAGATTGTGTTAATAGTATCTAATATGAAAACTAAAATAAGCATGAACAACAATTGCTTGGCAATATCAACAATATGTTTATAAATGTAAAGCATGTATAGGATCTTTCAATGGGCCATTATACCAAAGCAAATAGAGTGAAAGAGATGTAGGTGTGAGATACTTAAATGGACTTTTTATAACTAGCAAAGGAGGAAGTATAAGGCCCCATACTCAAAATGGAAAAAAAGGGTGGCATACGATCCTTGCATGGACCACTATAACTAACAAAGTAGGAGATGTAAGGTCCTTGAATGGACTACGTTAACCATACTCCAAATGATAAAAATATTATGTAGGACTTCTAGTAAGTCGTTATAACAATAAAAACTCAACATTAGTGTGTGTCAAAAATTGCATAGCCTTACAATTTCACACGACATCATGTTCTCACTTTAGCATTTCGATATAGGTTATCTTAAATACAAAATGTTAGCACTTAGATTCTATATTTCTTGCATTTTTATGGTGATCTAGGCTTTCTAAGTTTATTTTTCTCAAATGGGGGCGCAATACACTAATGCACACATGATGCACTAGCATCCCATAAAAAATTATGAATATATCGGTCATTTGAGCGTTAGTTTCCCATGGTCACACTAACAATCAAGGAAGTAACAACTTTGCATGCAATTTTGAACTGTGTCTTGACTTAAAACTTCCCATATTGGCTTCCAAGCAATATTTTTCACTCTCATACTCTCACTTTGACAATTTGGAAGAAACTCCATCATCTTCAAGCAAAACCAACAAGTATATATAGTCATACCAACATCGTGTATGTGATTTCTTTAGTATTTTTCAAGTAATATCTTTGTAAGATTGTAGTAAACAATAGAAACAAGACAACAATGATCTTCTTGGGAGTTTTTCACAAGCTTCCAAGTGATTTTATTTTTGCAATATTGTCCCCTTTCTCCTTATTTACTTTTCCACTTTTATCTAGAAAATCCTAAGTGTTAGCATAGTGTACTTAGGATTTTTTATATCTCATATATCTTTAGTTTTCAATTCAAAGAATTTGCATTTCCTACTTCAAATACATCATAAATATGGGTTGTCCATGGAGGTTGAAAGACCAAACTAGGGTTTTACTAAGGCAAACCCCTCAACAACCACGAAAAATTATTTTTCTTTCTTTTTTGTGTCTTCAAGTTTCTTTGTTGAAGAAGAAGTGTCATTTGATGACATATTTTCCAACCTTTCCTTTTTCATTTTAGTTCCCATTTATTTAAATATTTAAATAATTATTTTTATTGGTTTTCTTCTAATTTAAGGATTTTATCTATTTTTAAATATATTCTTTTCATATTCTATGTGTATAAGAAGTGCATATTTTCATGACAACACTCTTTATTTTGTATTTGGTTTGGATGATATCGTGACACAAAGATGTCTACATGGCATGCTAGTGTCCTTGGCAGAGGCTTCTAGTTTGGGACTTCGGGTCCTTCATGATTAACATTTTCTATTTTAAGAGACAAAAATTTATAATTAATTGTTTGTAATAAGATATTTTCATAAGTTTGTTGTAATTAATTATTTTAGCTGGAAATTTATACTTTTAATTTAAATATATTTAGAAAAGGATAATCAAAATAAATTTAGGTGGTCCTAAGCTATCAATTCATCCTAGCATAGAAAGTGAAGTTATCTCTCAAGGGAAATCTCTTTTGAAGCAATTAACTTTTTCTTCCTTCATAGTTAGACCCTTGACGAGCCATTACAATTATGATCCTATGGCATAAGACCCCTAGAGAGATATTATAACCATAATCATGAAAAGAATTGGTGATATAATATACCCCCTCAAATTGGTCCCATTAAAGGTAATGCAATCAATTAGAGAAGAGAAAAGTAATATGTGGAAAGATATAATTATGTAAGTTTAATAGACATGTAATAGTGTATTGGATATCATAATGTAATAAACATGAGATAATGTGTCAAGATATGATTGTGAATGAACATATAGAAAGAGGTAATAAGGTGCCTCAATGTTGCCTACCAATATGAGGATAAAGAAAAAGGTAATATTAGCTAATGTGTCAAATGTAAAAATGCAATTATATGTTATGTAAAGTGTAAGAATTTAAAATAACATAAGAATGTTATTACACTTTTGGATGAATTTACAACACATGGAATTCATAATATGAATTATGTGAAGATATTATCATGAAAGACACAGGAGCAAGAGTGTCATAAAAAAATAGTATCATGAACTTACAATGATATTTCATTGTATACTTCTCTAAAGAGGAGAGGGGAAGTTTCATGAATAAGATGCCCCAGACAGGGGGAATATATGACGAGTTATAAAATTAAAATAGATATGAATAACACTCAAATAGAGAAGACACAACGTAAATGGCATAATAACATGACAAGGTGATTCAATGAGTTTAAAATTATAACAAGCATGGCATGAGAAAAGGGAAATAATATCAAAATAAAAAAGAAGAAAGAGGAAGAGAAAAATAAGTTTGGATACATAAAAAGGACATTAACATAAAAGCAAAAAATAAAAATAAGTTATGTTTTTTTCAACATGATGAGAGTGATTACTAAGCAATCTATAAATTTTCATCATCTCAAACTTGTAGAGAGAACACAAAAAAAAACACAAAAAATACAAGAGGAAAGAAACTTAAACCACTAAACATATTCCATCATCACTTGTGTCAACATACATAGGCATCTTTATGTCATTCATGCACTAGGAACATGGAAAAATAAACAATAAGAAGAAGAAGAAGAAAAAGAATAAAATAGAGAATATATTGATATAAGAAATGTATAAAAGAGCAATAAAAAAATTGTGCATTTGAGGGAACATATCCAAGATCTCATTTAGTTAAATGTTCATTTTTATTATATGTAGCATACCATCTTCCTTCATATTGATAACCTCATCTTTATATTTATATTTTTGTGCAATCATATGTCTTGTTCCATATATTACATGAAATTATATAAGATATATGAGATAATTATCATTATGCATGCCATTTTCTTGAGTAGTCTCAATTTGTGATGTGTTTGATATAATCTTTAAATTGTCAATATAACCATTATGCACACTAGCCTTGGATTGAATCTTATTGGGTTTGTATGGGAAATATATCTAGCTATGGTCATTATTATCCCTTACTTATAGCACCTTTTTTAATTTGTGTATTGTGTGTATCGATGTGATGCATATATTTATGATATGTTCATGCATTTAATGATCATCACAACCTTGAAATGTAGTGGGGCCTCTCTAAAATATATGAATAATTTGTATTGATAAAAAAAGTTATTTTTATTTTACAAGAGTTGTTTCAATATGACATGTTGTGGATCATACAATCGAACAAACTCTTTAAATTTTGGTTGAAATGTAATAGTATTCTTGTGTGAATGATTATAGATGTATTAATAGAAATTAAGGCCAGAGTAATAAATCTATTTAGAAAAGATTATTATGTATTAGAAATACCATGACTCATACTATATTGAAATAAGACATCAATAATTATAGTGAGATTGACATGAGACATTTCTCAAGTGTAATAAACATTATCAAGTGAAACAACATAGCATGAAAGAGAATGATTGGAGGGATATCACATGGTCTAGAATATTATCACCCCTTAAAAGGAATGTCACGCAAAGTGGCACAAAACCCATAAATTTTTTAAGTCTCTAAGTAAAGTCTCTAATATATATGGAAAAGTGGTAAAAACCTCAATGAAAAGTGAAAAATAACATGCATTGTAAGTATGCATCCATGGAGCATGTAGTGACATCATGTGGTAAAAGAATAGAATATCCCCAAAGATAAAGGGTTATTATTGTAAAAAAGTATTAAAATTATTAATATATATGTGAATGAAATCCAAGGATAATGTTTATTTGGAATCTATAAGCAATGGTAATTCGATAACTAATATAGAATTAGAAAATGAGAGATATTAGAGAAAAAAAAAATTAAGGATTGTAAAAAATCCCTAGAGAAATATTGTATCATCCAACTATTTGTGACCCTAGTGACACTCTCCTTACCTTTCTTAATTCTCATATTGTAGATGCATCTTTGATATAGTATCATTGATAACTCTAAAGTCAGCTTACTTATATTTTTTTATTGATTTTCTAACACCCTTATGGATAATTATTTGTATGGTTCATAAATTCTTATGTTTGATTGCCATTATTAATATAGGTCATGCTTATAATTCTAATGTGTGATTTTAATTAAATGGTGATGGTTACTAATTATGATTATTATTACAACTCTATGGATTGTTGATTATTACTTAATTGTTATATATTTAGGGTTATTTACATGTTTTCATTATTTATCTTGGTTAGGAAAAATTTGATAAAGTTTTGTAATGGTGGACTATAGATCTATTTGGTTAAATGTTTGGTATTCTTGTGATTCTATATTAGTCATAGTAAAGTTTGCATATTGTTGTCCCTAATTTTTAACTTGTTAAAAATTGGGATAACCTATCAAAATTTTGAATAAAATTAAAGATTTTCTCTTCTAAGGCACATTTTACAAGGTGCAGAGGTTGAAAAAATTTAGTTCTAAATCCATGGTCCCCTTGGACATCCTTTTTCATTCACTCCTGATCGTTTTCATGAGTTTCTGAGTCATTTTCCTTATGGTTTTGGTCAATTTCGGGTTTCTGGGGCATCACTACAAGTAGGGGATTTGGTTTCTTACTGCAAGTTAGTAATAGGAACTTTTTACCTCTATTGCAAGTGATAATGTTTTTAAATTTTCATTTTAAGTCAGTTGTAGGAACTTTTAGTTCACTTTACAAGTTTCTTTTTAAAAAGTCACTTGCAATATGTTTTAAAAAGTCTGATTTCACTTAAGTGACTTGTAATGAGCCCAAAAAAGGTCCGATTTGAGTTATTTGTCATAAAGAAAACTTGTTTTTGACTTCAAAAAGCCCGATTTGAGTCTTTTAATGAAAATAAGCTTGCAATGGGTCTTTAAAAGTCTGATTTAAGTGTTTTGACTTAAAGTAACTTGTAAAATGCTTGGAAAAGTCTAATTTTGCAAGGAGGTCGATTTGTTTACTTGCTCTGAGTCATAAAAAATAGAACGCCATTGATGCAGAAGGTTGTTTGTGTTTGAGTTTGCTTCTTCTCCTCTTTTCATGGTGGTTTTATAAATGTTTGGCTGTAATAAAAGACTCCCAGCCGTGTTAAATCAAGAAATCTTCTTTGGTTGAGTTTGTGCAAGTCACCTAGGGTTTTCCTTCATCATTTTGGCTTGCAAACTCTTGTTGTAGGTATGTTTCTTTTTGTTTCTTTTATTTTCATTCTTTTTATTGCTTTTAATTTCTTCTTAGGTCGCCATTGTTTGAAGTTGAGTTTGCATGTGAAAGAAATGCTTTCAGCTGAAAATGCATTTTTCATTCATACGCCCTCCATTTCATAAAGACGTCTTTTAATCTCCATTTCATTCACCTTTCAATGAAAGTTGAGATGGTATATTGGAAACACATTTTCTCCAAGACATCTTTCTCTCATGCATTCACCCTTCATTCATTTCTCTTCATTCATACGCCCTTTTCAAACACATTTTCTTCTTCTATTTCAAAAATGTCATTCATTTTCTCTCATCCATTCGCCCTATCCATTCATCTTTCATTTCATCCGTCTTTCATCCACATTCATTCATTCCTTTTTCATCTTCATTAATCTCATTACCATTTTCTGCAAAAGAAAAAGAAAAAAATGATGCCCTTGGCTGAAAATTAGGATTTTATAAACCAACTGCAAGTAGGAAATTCTGGTCATAACTACAAGTACAAGTTCAAAAATAAACTTGCAATGACTTCTTGTTTTTCCTACCTTGCACTTTTTCACTTGTAATATGTTTGGAAAATCTCGATTGTACACTAAACTTGTAGCCAGCATCCAAAATCCCGAAATGCTTCACAAATACCTAAATGTCATACTTTTTGGACTTGACTACAAGTGCAAGTTAAAGGTTTTGACTTGCAATTTTCAAAGATGTAAACCAAGTTTTCCATTTTCCATGAAAAGCATATATCACTTTCACTTGCAATTAGCCTTCCAAGATCCGAAATGGGTTATAATCTTCATCTTCTACCCTCATACAACAAGAACACCACTCTGAGTTTGAGTCTTTGCCATGTCTTCACATGTTGATGATGATGATGTCTTAACTCTATGGAATTTTCATCACAGTCTTGCAATTTCTTGTTCAATGATAAAGGAACCAGCTTCTCCAACAAATAAAAAGATGAAATACAAGTATGACAAATATCAGAATGATATTTCTCCATCTCATGTAGTCTCAAACATTGAAGAAATCAAGGATACTGAAATTGGGCATGTTGATATGTCTGAGTTTCTTGAGAGAGCTGAGAAATCGACTTCACATGATATGTAGTTGTTGCTGAGCAGTCATATCCATTTGGTTTCCTCTTTTCCTGTTGCTTCCCTAGAGCCAGAGTTTGTCCTTGCATGTGCAACTCACTTTGATAGAGAATCCAAAACTATAAGAGATGATGATGGTAACATGGTCATTAGGCTTGATTCAGAAACCATTAATAGAATTTTTAGAGTTCCTAATGTGCCTATGTATTCATACATCTCAATAAAGAGTGCTCTTGATCACTATGAGCAAAAGAAAGTAGATTGTGTGAGACATATCAACACTAAATGGCTTCTAAAGCCTAAAACTTGTTTGTCTCGATGGCCCAAGCAATACCAGTCTGAGTTCAAGGAAGAGATTAATGATATAATCACACTTCTGAGCAAGATAATGGGGTTAAAATTCTCTAATGATTTTGACAAGTGGATGTACAAGTTCATAGTGGTGATAAGAAAGGCATAGCATCCAATCTTCTAGGGTGAGGTAATTAGTGATATTTTATGTGAGCAACTTACATAAGTTTCTACTACACTCACTTTCTACATGAACTCCTATTTAGTCTACATAGCAGCTTCATTGAGGCAGTTTCTAGGCCTTTCTACTAAAGGTGATAGATCCTTAGTACCGATATGGGAGTATTATGATCAGCTAACTTTAAGGTTAAGCTGGGTGCATTACAAGAGAGTCCAAGATGCTTTCTTTGGTCATTTCATGTGTTTATTTGACAAAGTATTAGAGAATAATAGATTATCTGAGGTTTCCTGGAAGAAAGTGAATGAATATGGTTGTCTCTTTCTTTAGTTTCCCACTTTCACTTACATGAGAGTTGGTTGTTTTGAAGATCAACCCTACATGCTTCCAAGATATCTGATAGACAAAATCATTTTGATGGAGCTTGCAAGGCAATTGATGACAATATATGCACAATAGGCTACACAATATAAAGTCGAGGTATGCATCTCTTCACATAATCCATTACAGATTGGGAGATACTCTTTGACAACTACCTCAAAGGCAAAGGCAATGGAAACTGAAATTTAAGAGATTAAATTGAAAAGGTTCAAGGCAAGAGTGGATTTTGAAGTTACAAGAGAATGAAAGATAAGATAAAGAGAGATTTCACACATGTGCATCGCATTGAAGATATTTGGGTGGATCTTTGAACAAAGAAGGACATATGTAGGCTGGATTACTGCAAGCTCACAATTGAACAAATCATTGATCTTAATCTGACCTTGGTCCCATAAGGAGTGATTGATGACAGATAGATTTGAGATCCATAGTATGAGGAACAAAGGGTTGTTGATGCTTCCATTCTAGCAATGCAGTGGTCTCAAAAGGAATCCAGTTCTATCTTTCACAAATTCCAATCAGTTTTGGCAAATACTAATTCTTGGCTTAAAAGTATAGGTGTTAAAGCCATAAAAATCAAAGTTAATGATGATGATGATTCAGCTGGACCTGTTGGACTGAAATCAAAAGTTAGAGACAAATCTAAGGAAGGTGCTTCTTCTTCCAAAATCAAGCTGAAGGTCAGTCGTGCTATGGAGAAACCTTTGGAAAAATGACATTAAAAGGGAAGGAGGTTAGAGAGACACAAATCCAAATCATTGATGAACAAGAAGGAGATGTTCTTAAATCTCATGTTGTTCTAGGTGTGAAGTCTCCTCATATTGATGGTGCACCAGTTTCTGTATTATCTCCTATGTCTCAAATTGATAGTGATATTGATTCTTTCTCAACAGTGTTTATCTCTTCTATTGCACCTACGGAAGTTTCTCATCATACTTTAGCTACATCAGTATTGAACACTTCTATGAATAACATGCATGACAGTTTGGAGAATGTTCTTGATGCTAATCTGATGTATCCTATGATATTAGAGATAACACTTCCTGAGATAGATACATCAACAACAAGTTTTGATTGTTTTATGGCTGATGTTGATCAAAATATGCCATATGAACAAGCTCTTGTTGCAATTCAAACCGAAGCCTCACCTAGGATGATCACTGTGGCACAGAATGAGTCTGTTTCTACACAAACCATAGTTGTTGTTTCAGATGTGAATACATTGGATCTCCCTCCATGGTTAAGTTCAATCACTCTAAAGAGGAAGAAATAGGCAATTTCTCCTTATGTGTTTGATTTCTAGTAGCTATGGAAGTTTAAGCCAAAGGTTGCAAAGAAAGCTAAAATGGTTTCACAGGTGGTTGTGGATAGAAATAGAATGAAATATGCAGAAGTAGTTAAGCCTCTTTCAGACAAGCCACAAGAGAAGATGGAGGTGTCTAATTACAAATTCACTAGGGTAGAGTTGGGAAAGCAAACTCACACCAATTTGATGCAAGATGCTCAAAGTTCTCTGACAATCTTAGCACAAAGTTATGATGAACTCTTGGTCAAGAAAGAAAAGCTAAAGGAAAAGAATGCACAACTTATTTTAGTTATTCAAAAGATTACTAAATCTTCAAAAATGGTTGATTCATTGTCTTCCTCTATTTCTGAAGAGTCTATTAAACAAGTTGAGAAAGTTGGACAAAAGGCCAGGGCAGTTGATTCTTGGATTGACCAGTTGATAAATTAGAGTGTTCAAGTGGTGAAAAAGGTTCACAATGTGTTGGTTAACACAAAGATAGCAAAGCTCAAGTTACACCAAACTTCAGACACTTTCAAACAAAGCTTGGAATCCATGGAAAGTGATTTGAAGAATTGGTATGCTCTAAATAAAGTATAGTTAGAAATCTTATGTGCAAATGCAATAATACCAAACAAGGAGATGTACATTGAGACTGAAGAGCTCTTATTGAATAAGACATTGGTATTCAAAGAGTTAATTTTAGATATACAAGCTGCTCAAGAGATGATGGTTGAAGCAGAGCAGGATATCATTTCAAGTTTTGAAAAGGAATCTTACAAGATAGAAGATCAAAATGGTGAAGTGCTACCTGAGGATGCTATACTTTCAACATTGACAACAAAATTTCATCAAGAACTTGAAGCTAAAACCTTCACAGTGAAATCCATCAACAAACTTGTAGATCATCACGCATTTCTGGATAAAATGCAAATTGCATTAGAAGAACACAAATTGTCAACCATAATATGTTATGACACCATCATCAAAATAATTGTTGTTGCCAAGAACACTCAATGGCCAAATCCTAACGAACTACAAAAATCCATTCACAAGTTTCAAAGTTTTAAGGATGGCAATAAAAATAGTTAAAATGTTATTTGATTTCTAGTTTTGTTTCGTTTTGGAAAAATTACATGAAAATTCAAAAATTGTAATGGCAAGTAGTCATGCTACTCGCATTATTGAAGATTGTAATTACATGTAATCAAGTTACAAGTCAAAATAAACTAGGGTTGTAATTTGGAATAAGTCAATTGCAAGTAGTTGGTGGTTGAGAGAATTTCTCAAGGTAGTTGAGATCCTCCCACCTTTTTCTCAAAGCTTCTCTCATATAGATAATTGAGGAGGTCTTTTGTAATCTTTATCTTTTTGGCAATAGAGAGAACTCTGCAAAAATTTACAACAAAGAAGACTTTGTGCTTTGTGTATGTAAACCTGATTTTCAAGCAATACAAGGAAGGGATGTAAGATTTCAAACTTTGTGTTGAATCTTATTGCATATTATTACTATGTTCTTATGTCATAGTAGTATATTTTCTTGAGTTTTTCTTGAGAAATTGTGAAGTTGTTGTGGAAAGACTTTGGTCTGATTTCTTCCAGTCTTTGTGCTGCAAATTTGAAGGACTAAATTAGAGATAGGTGAATTCATAACAAGAGATATAATACAAGACTTTTTGTTTATATTATCTTTCTCATTTTCAACTTAGAAGTGCATTTAAATAAAGACTTTGTGCTATATTTTGCTGCTTAGTTTTATACTATTGGTTAACGAAAGTCATATCTCAAAAGATTGATAAGAGGATAAGCTTGAAGACTTTGTGTTTCAAGTGGTATCAACCCGTCCTGGGAGGCAACGGAATATCAACCCATCCAGGGAAGCAACATAAGACTTTGTGCTTTTAGGAAACTTTGCTTCTTTCAAAATTACATCAAGCTTGCTCTCTATGTAACTATTGTGAAATAGTTAAATAGAATAAGTTTTCCCTTTACTATTCTGAATTTTCTTTCTTAAGAGGAGGAAAGATTAAACATCTATTCTTAAAAAAGAGAATAAGATGAGTAACACCATGAATTATAGCATAGAATTAATATAGTCGATCATTTTCGAAGCAAATAGAATAGTAAATCCGAGGGGGAGCCTTCCCTCATACAAATAAGAGAGATTTAATCTCACACATTGTGGCTGAAACTACCATTTTGCTAAACCTCACAAGTTTTCAAAATTTTCAACCAATACATAAAAAATAAAAAATAAAAATTGAAAACACCTTTATTTATGATCATACTAATTGTTGCTACCAATGGTTATAATAATATTATAGTTTACATAATTGATATATAAATTTATTATGTAACTACTAGAGCATTAATCATGATTGGATTGTCATTATGCTTCTTTGAGATTATTGATTATTTTTTATTAGGGGTAAAGCAAGTTTTTATGGGACCCGAAATTCATTACAAACCGATTTTGAAGGGATCTAAAACCCTGTCACACCAAAACATGCTGCTAACAAGAAAATCTACAAACCAAAAACATCCCAATAGCAACAACAACAAACATAAAATCAAGACTACACAAGCTGCAACGGACAAGTTTTGAAGGGACCTTGAACCCTTTACAACTAGGTTTTAATTGGGACCCAAAACCCTTAGGTAAACAAATACACAACCTGCATCAACCAAACATCAACAAACCAACCTCTCAAGAAAAAAACCACTAAGCCAAGAAAAACAATCATCTTAATGGTGTATAACACCATCTTACCCCTAATCAACAATGCCAACAAATCCAACCAACCCACCTCTATAGAGGGGTTAGAGAGCACAACTAAACACTGAAGCACATCAACCTTCTTGTAGCACCACACCACCAGAGACACTGGCCCCACCTCCACCTCAATAGGAGGGAGGTCCCCTCTATAAGAGAGGAAGATATGAGAGTCGAAACCTCCAAAGCCTTCACTCTTCTACCCACACACACTCCACCTCAGAAGGAACAAGCAAAAGAGGAAAGAACTTCCCACCAAAACTATAGCAATCACCTCCACCTCGATAAGAGAGGGATCCACCTCAATGGGAGGAATCTCTACCTTCATAGAAGACACCAACTGTAGCCCTTGGTTGAAAGCAACAACTCTGAAAGGAAGGGAAGTCACGACCTCCTTAGGCATAGTGCAAGAATTTGGAACATAAGGAAGAGATAGAACACACCTCAACCAACAACATTAAAAATAAAAACTTCAAAGCTTTCAGAATAAATATAGGTAATAGCTTAGCCCAAATAAGACCCTTGATAACAGAGGGATCCACCTCGATAAGAGAGGGATCCACCTCAATGGGAGGAATCTCCACCTTCATAGAAGACACCAACTGTAGCCCTTGGTTGAAAGCAACAACTCCGAAAGGAAGGGAAGTCACGACCTCCTTAGGCATAGTGCAAGAATGTGGAACATAAGGAAGAGATAGAACACACCTCAACCAACAACATTAAAAACAAAAACTTCAAAGCTTTCAAAATAAATATAAGTAATAGCTCAGCCCACATAAGACCCTTGATCACTAACCGCTTGCAATGGATTCATGACATGGCTTAATCGCTTCTTGTAGATTTTGTATAAATATCGCATTTGTATCAAGCATTAACAAGTTGACCTTTGGAACAATGACAAATCCATTGCAACAAAAATATATTAATTTATGTGAATCATGCAACTCACAACCACCTTTCACTCATTGTTAAGGTGTTAAATCAACTATAAAAAGGTAGTAAGATGTTTAGTTTCTCTCAACCTATTGGAAATCTCAGGGTTTAATCAATAGTTTGGGCTTAACTACCTTTTTCATTTTCCTTTTTTGTAAATCAACCTCTAGGAATACCCTCATGAGTCTAAGTTGAGCTCAAAGTATGGGAGATAAAACCACTCTCATAGAATTGACCTTAAACACTCCTTTTTTGTTTACGAACCATTTTCACCCACTCAATGACAACCCTAGCCTTGTGAGTGAAGTTTGGTTCTAGGAAGTGGAACACTGATTTTGGGACTCAACAAGTTAAGAAAAGTCATTTTTACTTTTATGCATCTTTAACCCATTAGTATAGATACATAGAGGTAGGGTACTTTTAGGGATTTGGGAAGGTATTCATACCTTTGGAAGGCTTGAAAAGTGAATAGATTAAGGGAGCTTGAAAAGCTTAAGTGAAAATACTTCAAGTCAACCCTTGCCTTCCAAATTGTAAGAGAAGGTGGAGTGCACTCTACTTCATTTTGCATTGGGAAGATGAACCCATGTAGGTTCACATGGGTTAAGTACAAAGCCTTTAATTTTTTCTTATAATATTGTAAGAGGTTGAATGTTTGAGGTTTTAGGATTCCATGTGGCTTCATCCCATTGGCTAGTAATTCTCGTCACAAGGTACTCCATTTTATAAACTTCTATTTGGCTTTGAAATTCATTTTTTGCATTTTCTTGTTAGATTTGGATAGTTGTATGTGATGCCTTCAATCCTTGTAGGTATTGGAAGAGAAATAGGAGTTGTCTTCACCATTTTGGAAAAAATTAAGTAGGAGGTAGGATGAAAGATTTATTTATTGTTTCTCATATGTCATTTACTTTTGTGAGTAAACGAAATAATGAGATTTTACTTCCATCAAGTATGTATATATGGCTTGTATGAATTAATTTT
>VDFB02283252.1:0-23600 GCA_007258455.2 Sequoia sempervirens
GGAAGTGGAAACATCTACGATGCTGAGCTGGATGATTCGATAGTTATGATTCAATAGTCGGAAACAAACTGATACATAGAGCTTGTTGAGAATGAATGTATACACGTATGCATTGGACATTCTATAGGTAGAAATAGAGAGCTAGAAAGCTGAAGAGCCGATGAGATGTGAAGGCCAAGAGGCTAGCTAGATGGTCGGGGGCCTTGAGCCTAGAACAGAGGAGAAGAGAGAGCTCCTACTAATGAATCATGTTTGACTTCTCTTATGTTCATCTACACTGTATATGTGATGGTATTGTAACAATGTGAAGATTTTTTAGTTTGAGAAGTTGATTAGAAACTATATAGGGAGATCTGTTGCTACCAGTTGTATCTAGAATGAACAAGATGTCTTAATCTCACGAAGGCTAAGAGCCTAAAGCGTAGTATAACTTTTGTTGCTAAATAATACAATGGCTTGAACTTTGGAGAGTGGGATTTTTTACCCGAAAGGGTTTTCCCCACATAAAATCTTTGTGTTCTATTTTTTGTCTTATCTTTCATCTGTGTTGATTCTGTTTCTAGAATCTGTCATTGCTTGTTATTGAATTTACATGTGTTTTTCTCATAAGGATTAATGTGGGAAATGAACTGTGTTTGTTTCCACTTTAGGACATAATTGTACGTGTCTTTGAGGTAATCTAATTGAAATTGAGTACGAAGGCACGAAAATGTTGGAGTTTCTATGAGATTCCCTCCATTTTTCCTTCACAGTCTTCCCCTCTTTCTTGTTGCCCCATCTAAACTTTAAAGAGGACTCATACAAAGTGGAAATGGTGTATTGTCCTAGTGTGTCAAATAATGTGGAGCATTGATAAGTATTCAAAAATGATAAACAGATTCAAGCTTTTTTGGAAAGCATAAAAAAAATTACAAATTATTTCTTTGAAAGAAGTGTGGTTGATTGTAAATAATTTTGTCCTACTAAAGCTCAAGAGTTAGAAGAGGGTATTATTTGGTTAAGGGGTAATATAATTCTTAAATGATTGGTCTCTCTTGAAGATGTATTTGACAGACATGAAAAAGCTATCAATAAAAAGATTAATGAATTTTTTAATAGTTCTGAAGAATATGAGAGAGTTAACATTGAGAATCTTGATAACCTAAAATTGGTATGTATTGGAAAATGTTGTACACCCGAAGAAAAGGATAAATTAATCACTTTGTTTGGTTTTATGATGATTTAAAAAAAGAATGGAGGAATTCAACATCATATTCCTTTCAAACAAGGGACTTTCCCTTTCAAGAAAAAGCAACATGCATATAACCCAAAGGTAGTTGATGCAATTTTTAGGGAAATAGAAAAAATGTTGAAAGCAAGGATTATATATCCTATACATCATTCAACTTGGATTACAAATATAATACCAGTTCAGAAGAAGAATGGTGAGAGGATTTGTGATGATTTTAGAAATTTGAATTAATCTTCTTTAAAGGATAAGTACCATTTACCTATAATGGATCATGTGTTACAAAATGTTTTTGGATTGGAAATTATTTCTATGCTAGATGGTTTCTTCGGTTATAATCAGATGAGTGTTGTTGAAGAAGATAAACATAAAACAACTTTCACTACCTCATGGGGAGCTTTTTCTCCTAGTCACAACCATTTGATTTGATTAATGTGGGCACAACATTCCAACGAGCTATGGATCTCTCATTTGGAGATTTAAAGAATAAGATTATTGTCATATATTTAGATGATCTCACTATATTCTCTAAAAATGAGAAGAGCATTTCAAATATGTGGAAAAGGTGTTACAAAGATGTAGAGATCATGATATATCATTGAATCCAAAAAATCCAATTATTGGGGTAATAGAAGGGAAGCTTTTAGGGAATATCATTTCAAAAGAGGGAATTATATTGATCTTGAAAGGGTCAGAGCTATTCAAAAATTGAGTTCACCATCTAATAGAATAGGTGTGAAGTCTTTCTTCGGATAGGTCAACTTCTTGAGCAAATATGTACCTAAATTCTCAGAAAATCACCAAGCATATTGTAGAAATGATGAAGGAAAAATAAGGTTTTAGATGGAATGAGTCGGGTAAACATTCATTTGAAAATGTTAAAGAAACTATTGCTCATGCACCGGTTCTAGTTCACCCTAATTTTAAAATAAATTTTTCCATTTATTGGTATGCCTCTGAGTATAGTATGTATGTCATTTTATTACAAATTGATGAACAAGGGGTTGAAGCACCAATCACTTTTATGATGTCCCCCTTAAGAAACGTGAATTAAACTAATCCTAGATTGAAAATCATGCCTTTGCTTTGGTGAAAGCTATCAAATAATTTAGGTTTGATAGTTTACATTCACATATTGTTGTTTATGTTCTCGATCCTATAGTAAAGATCATGCTCACACAACAAGAAATTGGTTGTAATGAGGTACATGGGTAGCTAAAGTGTAAGAGTATGATCTAGAAATAAAACCCACCAAATTAGTTAATGACAAAGGACTTTGCAAATTGATGGCTGAAAATGAATCAAAAGAAAAAGACCATATTCCTTTAGTACTAGCGGTAAGTCTTCAAGATGAATGGTTCTCAAATGTTGCATACTTCCTTATGTATGATGAATGCCCTGCTCATTCGTCCCTTAAATAAAGGAGAAATATTATACTCAAAGTAGCTAAATATGTGATTTGGGGTGACACATTGTACAAGAAAGCTATGAATGGGATGTTCCTGAGGTGTGTGGATAAAGATCAACAAATAAAACTACTATAACTTTTCCATAATGAAGCACGTGGAGGACATTTCTCCTCATCAATAATTGCCTTCAAAATACTTAGATAATATTATTATTGGCCCACAATTTTCAAATATGCATATAATTGGGTAGCGATATGTGAGAAATGTAAGCAATTTGAAGGCATGTCGCAATTAGTATCTCTTCCTCTAAAGCTAGTGATAATATAAGAACCATTCCAACAATGGGGATTAGGCTTTATTAGAACTTTCAATCCTCACTCTAGTGTTGAGCACACTCATATACTCACAAAAATAAACTAATTCACCAAGATGGTGGAAGCCATTCTTGTAAAGCATATGTCATATGGGGTGATTAAAAATTTATAAAGGAAAATATCTTAGTATGCTTTAGAGTTCCTCAAAATTTGGCGACAGACAATGCAACCAATTTCTCATTAAATAAAATATCTTTATTATGCTATGAGTATGGAGTAACTTTATCTCATTCCTCAAACTATTATCCTCGAGGGAATGGGAAAGCAGAATCAAGCAACAAAAATTTAGTGGCTATCATAAAGAAGTTGGTGGATGAAAACCAAAAGAATTGGCACATGAAGTTGTATGATGCATTATGGGTTGATAGAATTAAACCAAAAAGAGCAATAGGTGTGTCGCCATTTGAATTAGTATATGGGATAAACATGCTTTACCTCTACCTTTATAATTGTTAGCTATCAATTTGTAGACTACTATTGAAGATTAAAAATTCTAGAATGGCTTAAAAAAACGTCTTGTATCTTACCAAGATTGAAGAAAAAACAAAGGATATGGTGGAAATGATCACTTTGCATCAATCTAGAGTAAAGAAAATTTTGTATAGAAGGGAAAGACCAAGAAACTTTATGGTAGGACCATTCTCTATGGTGAGGATCCTTTCAAATTACTCAAGAATGTGATAGAAAAGCTTTCTTTTTGGTCTACCCAGATGGTATAAAATTGTCCCTCCCCTATAATGGGAAGGATTTGAAGCTTTATCAAATGTGAAAATATAACATGCTTGATTTGTTGTAAATATCAGTTTAGGTGTTATTGGGGTTTTGTTTTGTTTTGGTTTGGCTCGTTCTTTTAGTTTTCGAGTCTTTTGTGTAACCTCTTTAGTCTACTAGTGACTTTGTTTCCCAATGGAAAGGCTTAAATATTTTTCTTTGGGTTCATTCAACATCTTTACAATCCTTGTCCCTAGTTAGAGCTAGTTGTTGTCTTAGTTTTCATCAACCTATTTTTATCCAGTCTTGTCAGAAAGTTTGAAAATTCAATAATCTTTGTCAAGTTCCAAAAAAGTTCTTAGAACCCTTTCATGTTCCAATGAGGTTATCCTAACATTGTAAAATTCTAAATATCCAATGATGTATAGGTTAACCTTTCCTTATTTTCATTGTGTCAACTTTTATCCAAGTTTTGAGAGCCCTTCCAACTTTCGACAAGTTTTTCACAATCAAGTCTAGAGTCGACATGAATTTATAATTTGATTTAGCCATACCAAATATTTCATAAATTGGGAGAGTAATGTTAAAGACCATTGAAGGATCAAAAAATAATTAGTAGGGTGTTTCAGAATAATCATGAGGTTTTAAAACCTTCATCATAACTTGACAAGGTTCTCACAACTCTATGAAAGGTTGAAAACTCCATGAAAATGATTCCAAGTCCCTAATCAAAGATTCAATGAAGGAGTATTTTCAAAGAAAAATCATACTTTTGGAAAATTAAGAGGTTTAGAAACATTTATTGGAACCTGACAATGTTCTTGAAACCACCCAAATCTTTGATAAAGCTTTTGATTCATTGCTTATTTGAAATTTGAAAAATGTTAGGAGTTGGTGTCAAAGAGAAATCTTGCATGCACCAACATTAAGGTGCACCATTAATTCCTCCTCTTGGTCCAAGAACATTCACTATAAACATGTTTTGGTGCTGGAGAAGGTCATTTTAATGAGCAACCCATAGAGAATTAGCAAAAACGAAGGAGAAGGAAATTGTAGAGCTAGAACCACCAAATCACCATAGCAAGTATCCCAACTAAGTTAAAGGTACATATTTGCATTTTCCCACACCTCATCACTCACTGGGAGGTATATTTTGATAATTGTATTAGTCTTGTGTGACATAAGTGAGATACGGGACTATAGCAGAAAATTGAAAACTCTTAGAGTTCACCCTAATTATCTTCTAGCAATCAGGATTATATATATTCTTCATAAAGATGAAATACAAGTATTTGGGATATGATAGTTTTAAAGACCTATCTGGTTCCCTCCCGAAGATTGGTGACACCAAGATAGGGCACATAAATTTGGACTTTTGGGAGAGAATTGAGGAGGATACACCTTTGCTTACATAGAGGTTGATAGAAAGTGAATTATTATAATTGGATGCCTTCCTTGTAGCGGTGCAATGTTCAAACCTAGTCTTAGAATGCATGTCATTATGATCCTCAAACCAAGGAAGTAAACACTAGTGAAAATAGGCTAATCATGAAATTGAACAATGATACATTTAATGCATGTCATTGATTGCCACAAAGAGAGGATTTTGTTGATCTCAAATTTATTGTAGCTTACCAGCATTTCACAAAAAATAAAGGGCAGTGTAAGAACACAATTGCTCAAATATGACTAGCAACAATAAAAAAAGGAAAATCCCAATTGCCAAAGAAATTGCATAGGACACATTTTATAGATGAGATCCTTCTTCATCATATAAGAGGTAATGAGAACGCCCCTAGTTTTGAAGAAAAAATATATCTCTTTATCATTGTGATAATCCATGGGCAACAATTTATTGATTGGGAAAACCTAATTAGTAACCTAGATTCATATGGAAATAATTCATTTTCCACTCAGCAATACATTCTATATGTCTTCATATTTATTCTATGCAATTGCTAGTACAAGACTGTGGCTAGGATTACACCCTGTAGAGGTGTTTGTTGAGAATACCCAAATCTATGACTATTATGCCCAATTGCAACTAGAAAGAAGTTATAAGAGATTCAAAAGGGTGAATGATGCATTCACTGTGAGAATGGTAATAAAGATTTAGGGTGGCATGGGCCTAAGGATATCTCTAGAGGCTATATAATTGATTAACACCTATGGTAGCTATTTTATACAATTTCAAAGATTCACTTATCTCAGAGTTGGAGGATTTGAAGGACTGCCTTATAAGTTACCTAAATATGTCAAGGAAAAAAAAATTCTCATTGAGGTGTGTGTACAAATTGCAATGGTAAACAAAAGATTCCAAGAGAGGAAAAAGGTAGGGATTCTTTTTCCTATTGGCATTGGCCATTATTCATGCAATTCCATGTCTTATGCTCTTAATATAGAAAATGATTTAGTGAAATATACTATGCATTTTTATGAAAGAATATTTCCTTTTGATAGTAGAAACTTTGTTAAAATAAATTTGCAATTTGGATCTAGTTTTTATCATCTCCTAACCTTAGAAGACTATTAGGCAAACTGCAATGATGAATATGAGGTTAGGAGGAGTTGGATGAGATTGTCTCAGAGACAAATTATTACTTTTAAATTAAATTGGGATATTCATGATATTGAAGATGATGAATCTAATTTGTTGATATTATCTTTGTTGATCATACACAAATGCAACCCATTTTTTCAATTGATTGGAGTGTGAAAGAGATCGAAACCATTGAGGCAAAGATTGTTGTAGTTCTCCAAAGAACTAATTTTGGGTAATGAAGAAGATTACAAAAAATATAGAGTCACATCTCAACAATCTAAATAAAGGAAAATCCCAATTGCCAAAGAAATTGCATCACTCATTTTACATGTGAGATCTCAAACATTATAGTCTTTCATTGGATAAGAGGTAATGAGAACACCCACAATTTTGAAGAATGGATGTATCTCTTTATAATTGTGGGAAAACCTCATCAATAACCAGATTCATGGGGAAATAATTTACTTTCCACTCAATAGTATACTATTATGTCTTCATATTTATTCTATACAATTGCTAGTACAAGACCATGGCCAAGATTATGCCCTATAGAGGTTTTTGATGAGAATACCCAGATCTATGACTACTATGTCCAATTGCAACTAGAAATAAGTTATAAGAGATTCAAAAGGGTGAATGATGCATTCACCATGTGAATAGTAAGAGAGATTCAAGGTGACATGTACCTAAGGATATCTCTAGAGGCTATATAATTGATTAACACCTATGGTAGCTATTTTATATAATTTCAAAGATTCACTTATCTCAGATTTGGAGGATTTGTTGGGATACCTTATAAGTTACCTAAATA
The DNA here is from genome assembly GCA_007258455.2 of Sequoia sempervirens. Classification (NCBI taxonomy): domain Eukaryota; kingdom Viridiplantae; phylum Streptophyta; class Pinopsida; order Cupressales; family Cupressaceae; genus Sequoia; species Sequoia sempervirens. Next base: position 7,076 of record VDFB02283252.1, read on the forward strand.
TGTTGAAGGTAATTTTTTCTCATTGAGATGTGCAGACAAAGTGCAAATGTAAGACACATATGCCAAGAGAGGAAAAAGGCAGGGATTCCTTTTCCTATTAGCCTTATCCATTATTCATGTAAATCTATGTTTGATGCTCTTAATATAGAAAAGGATTTAGTGAAATATACTATGCATTTTTATGAAAGAATATTTCCTTTCAACAATAAAGGCTTTGTTAAAATAAATCTACAATTGAGACCTATTTTTTATCATCTACCTACCTTAGAAGACTATTGGGCAGACTGAAATGATGAATACGAGGTTAGGAGAAGAATTTAGATGAGATTGTCTTTGAGACAAATCGTTACTTTTAAATGAAATTGGGATATTCATGATATTGAAGATGATGGATCTGATTTAGTTGATCCTATCTTTGTTGATTGTATACAAATGTAACCTATTTTGTCAATTGACTAGAGCATGAAAGAGATCAAAACCATTAGTTCTCCAAAGAACTAATGAATGGGTAATGAAGAAGACTACAGAAAAATATAGATTCACATCTAAGCAATCTAAAGAGACTTCAGAGCATGTTGAGAGCAATCAGAGACAATCTCGTTCTACTCAGCAGGTGTCTCCTACCCAACAAATGGATACTTGTAAAGAGGGAGATGATGACGAAGATCGTCTAGATGAATGACTCCCAGAAAAGACTTGTCCAAAGGAATCTAAGAAAAGGGTTTGAAAGGAAAATTCAAGATTAGATCTCAAATAGAAGAATCAAATAAATATGACATAGTTGATATACCCACTTCTCCCTCTTAGGAAAGTGAGTCCTCTTCCTCTAGATCTCTTCCAAATTCTCCTCCACCCAATGAACCTTTGAGCCCTCACACTTGCACTATTCCAACTCCTCCTTCCTCCCTAGAAGTGGAAATTTCTTATACTCCTCTTAGAGATCTTTGCAATTTTCTTCTCCCAATACAAGATCACCTTCTCCCTCTTCCTCTACTTCTTTCCTAGAGCAAACACTAACTAAGAAAAGAAAGTTCAATTGAATCTCCCTTATAAGGATAAAGTCGAGCAACATCTTTAGAGGACTCCACAACCTAAGAAGCCTAAAAGGACTTCTAGGTTATTGGTAGATACTACCACTGACAACATGTATTTAGAGGTTGCTCACCCCTATGCACAGAAGGAGACATGTCAGATGACTATGAAAGATTTTAACATCACCAAAATTAATTTGGGACCTTCAACAAGATGGTGATGTGCATAACTTCCAAGTATCAGTTGCTAAGCTAGTGGAGAGAATAGAAAAGGACAAACAGACAAAGGATCAACTAAAACAACAAGATTTTTCATAGAATACATTTAAAGTTACTTTTTGATCCTTCAACTCAACCAATGATTCAAATAAGTTTTATTTCAATCCTAACTTTACCAATTGAAGAGAAATGATCAATAAAATTCACATGTATAAATTTTATGGTAAGACAACAGAAGACTGGGTTAAAGATATCTTGACCAAAGGAGTAAAATTCATTAAGGAAATGAGGAAAATTTATGATGATGTGGAGTTGTGTAGAAATAAATTGATAGAAAAAACGCAAGAACCAAGCATGAAGAGTCAGCGTGGCAAGAAGCATATAAGGATTTAAAGGAAATGATTGATCTTGGGATGGATAAGTTGGTAACGAAATAAATATTGCTAAGTGTTGATGACACCAGGTTTTTCATGTGGAAAAAGAGCATCGAATGGAAGTTCTCGTTCTTAAAGAAAAAATTAGAACAAAACAAATTGTTAAAGGAAGTCAATCAGATTAGGTCCGATACTCAAAAAGATCCGTTAGTGATTGGTGTTGATATAAGAAAAAAGATAATTCCCAAGATGAAGATTTAGAAACAATGAAAAGTGGCTTCAAAGGGATGGTAGAAGGATTGCTTGGTGGAAAATCTTTCTGTGTAGATGATATGAGGAAGATAAGTGTCATTGATTCAGTATTGACACATTGTATTAGGCATCCAACAATGTTCCTAAATAAATTAGATCTTATTAGAAGAAACAACGTGCACGTTGGAAGTTGAGGACCAAGAATGTCATTATCCTACAACATAGTGAAATGCCACTTGTCATTAAGTGTTTCTGGATTATAAATCCAAGTGTGCCATGTAGTCATCCGAGTCATCACAAGAAATCAGGAATGATTCAGACTCCAACAATGTGTCACCTCAATAATAACATATTTATTGTTATTTTATAATGTGGACTTTAATTGTAAGGAGCATTAAAGTTTTCGAGATTTTAAAGGATTCTTTAACCTCCAATAATCAGTTATTTTACAAGATTCAGTTACCTCTACATGTTTATATATTAGATAAGAGGTTACGAAAGACTGGCTTAGATTTTTTTAGTCAAGTAATAGAAAGTGGGAAATAAAATAATAGATTTTTGTTAATTTTGGGAAGATGTTGTAAGTCTATGAGCATACAGTTTTGAACATTTGGAATAGAAATCTATTATGATTTGTGCATTATAATTGGTTTTGTCAGTTATTATACTTCTGAGTGAGTGTAAGAGCTATTTTAGGTGTCTGATCTTCTCTAAGTTGAAAATTATCTTTAAGCTGACGAATTCATTGGTTCATACTCTTTAGAACTTAAATTAGTCTGTATTATAATTGGTTTCATAGATAGTTTGTTTTCTAAAGTAGTATGAGAGTTTATAGATATCTATATCGTAAATCATTCTAAAAATTATCAATTTTACTCTAACATTTCATTGTTTTTGGGTCAAAAGCATATATGTGGTAAATTTCAAATTAGAAAAGAATAAAATTTTATCTAACGAGGGAGCTCTACCTCTAAAATTCAGAGGGAAATTGTTTTCATAAGAGATCATTTACCCAACAATCGGTGAACTATTATTCCTATACTCAAGCTTACAGAATGTAAATTATAAATTTTAGATAGTGATTAATCTATTAGCCAACAATATCAAAGTTTAAGAAGATGATAGTAATGGTCCCAAACATCATAAAGAGAAGATTGAATATGCTCTTCATCTAAGGGTTTATTGAATATTTTAAGGAGTTTGTCAAGGATTTTAAACCACCTACCCTACAAGAGGCAATCAAGAAGGCTTTGGCTCTAGATAATTCCATGTTGAAGAAATACGTTCTAGACCAAAAGCTTCATTCCAAAGATTCCTTTTTCACAAAAATGTACAATAAACCAAGATTTTCCCATAAAAAATAGACATTGAAGTGAGGAATGAATTAAGGAGAAAGAATATATGTTTCAATTGCAATGGGTCATGGTCACCTTGATATAGATGTCTTAGGAAAGGACAATTGCATCACATTGAGGTAAGGTCTAATAATAAATCGTGATGTGAGAAACCTAAACCATAGAGTGAAGAAGAAGAAGAAGACCAACCAAAAAAGGAAGGATACATGGTAGGAGGCACTCTTGTCATGCTCTCTAATACTCCAAGGTACAACCTCTTTCACATTTTTTGGGTTCTATGAGTTTAAAGGATAACCATACTCGTTGAAATTAGTGCCACTCATAACTTCATTGATGAGATACCGATGGCCAAGTGAGGCCTCAAGTTGAAATACTTTAAAGGGTTCAATGTTATGGTGGGTGAAAACCAAACTCAAGTCCCTTTGATTCATTTATAGTTTTATTTAAGAAGAAAGATGGTGAAATAAAAATGTGCATCAACTATAGGGCACTGAACAATAAAACTATCAAGAATTGATACCTCATTCCCAAGATCAATGAATTGATATATGAGCTTCACAAAGTAAACTATTTATAAAAAAAATAGATCTCAACTTAGGCTACCATTATATTAGAGTCCAAGAGGAGGATATTCACAAGGTAGATTTTTTGTGTAACTATAGGTTCTATAAGTGTTTGGTCATGTTGTTTGGATTGAAAAATGCTCAACAACCTTGTAGTCATGGATGAATTATTTCTCCAGGAAATTGAGAAAGTTCATCCTTGTCTTCTTTGATGATATTTTGATCTACAACAAGATGTAGGAGGAGCATCTACGACACATTTGTAAAGTTTTGGGAATTTTGGAAGCACAAACATTGTTTTAGGAGTTAAAGTATGATTTTTCTATGACAAAGATCTTGTATCTAGGCCACATCATCAACTCAAAGGGGGTGCAAGTGGATATGAAGAAGATCAAAGAAATTTGAGACTACCCACCTCAAGGATCTTGTCGCAGCTATGAGGATTCTTCAACATTTGCAACTACTATAGGTATTTTGTTCAAGGTTTCCTAACCTAACAAAGAAGGGAGCTTTCAAATTGACTAAGAGTGCAAAACATGCATTTGATAGATTAAATGAGGCAATGAACTTGTGTCCTATCTTGGAAAATTAAATTTTACCCCTCCTTTCACACTGGAATGTGATGTATTGAGAGAAGTAATTGGATATGCACTTATGTATATCGAGCACCTAATTTCTTTTGAGAGTTAGAAATTTATGAAGGTGAAAGGTTATTCTCCATCTATGAGAAGGAAATGTTGGCTATCATGCATAGATTGGCTAAATTCAAGTAATACTCGGTGGGTGGATAATTTTTGGTTAAAAATGATCACAACTTGAGATATTTCCTCAATTAGAAGGATTTGAATGAGTAGCAGCAAAATTGGGTAAGAAAAATCCAAGCCTATGAATTTGATATTGAGTATGCTGAAGGGAAGAAGATTTTTTTGTTGATGCATTGTTTAGAATTCCACATCTATGTTCTAAGTCTTATATTGTTATGTATGTCAAGAATGTGTTTGCAGCTAATATGTTGGAAGGGAAGCTATTGTCCTCAAGTAATAATTGGTGGGTGGCTAATTTATGGTTAAAATGATCATAACAATGTAAGGTATTTCCTCAATTAGAAGGATTTGAATAAGCAACAATAAAAGTTGGTGAGAAAATCCAAGTCTATGAATTTGATATTGAGTATGTTGAAGGGAAGAAGAATTTTGTTGTTGATGCATTATTTAGTAGGTCAAATCTATGTATTATATTGTTATGGATTGGAAGAATGAAATTATAGCAAACTATGCCAAGAACACATTTGTAGCTATTGTGTTGGAAGGGAAGCTATTGGATGGTAGGCACAAAATTTGCAAAGAACTTGTTCTCTACAAGGGAAGAGTCTACTTGGTGTTAGAATCAAGGATGAAGTGAAATATTTTATGAGAAATTCATGATATTCCCTTGGTAGGCCACCCTAGGTACTTCAAGACCTACAAATATATTAGGGAAAGGTTTGTATGGAAGCGACTCAAGGATGACGTCCTTATCCATATTAAATAATACATCATTTATTAAAAGAATAAAATGGAATATACATTCCTCGTGGGTCTTTTGTAACCTTTACCCATCTTGGAGTAAAAAAAAAAGGTACTTTCCATGGATTTCATCACAAGAATTCCTAAATTCCAAGGATTGCATATATGTTGTTATGGATAGGCTAAATAAGTGTGCATATTTATTTTCCATCTCTTTAAATTTTAAGGTGCCACAAGTGGTTGATCTATTATCCAAGGAAGTGATAAAATTCCATGAACTTCCCAAGAGTATTGTGATTTATATATAATCACTTTGAATGAGTTTGTTTTCGTAAGAGCTCTTCCTTTTGGTAAGATCCAAGCTCACCTCTACCATCAGCTACCACCTACAAATAGATGGACAAACCAAGATTGTGAACAAATGTGTGGATGGTTATTTGAGAAATTTTATTACTAATAAATGGAAGACTTGGATCAAACAAATTTAATTGGTGGAGAATTTCTACAACACCACCTAACACATGGCAATCAAGATGACAATATTTATGGCCTTGTATGGTTATGTGATGATCACAAGTTTATATTAAGAGGGGGGTTGAATTAATATAAGACTACTTTTTAATTTTTTAAATTAATAGCCACAATAACTTTGAATACACAAAATAAGAATACAATATTTATGTGGAAACCCTTTCAAGAGAAAACCACGACAAAATATTTCTTATATGAAAATCTCTTACAAATTTATAGGCACTAGCCTACTAGAGACACCAATCTCCAACACTTGAGCACTAACTCAATATGAAACACCTATCTCTTTTAATATGAGGCACCAACCTCTTGATAGACAGTTTTTTTCTTCTCGATAATCCTCCAAAAAATTTCCTCTAAATAATCTTCAATTATTTCCTCTTCTCCCAAATCTGTTGTTGTATATACGGTTTATCAATTTATCTTCCATTCCTATCCTTCTCCATATTCCACAAGCTCCTCTTATATCTTATCCAAGATAGGCGACCATTTGAAAGGATACACTTCTCAATGAAGGAGGCAACCCTTCATTGGTTTAGACCTTTTCATAATACCTTTTAATAAAAAACTTGGGTGATCCATAAGGGGTCGATCACTTTAGAAAATAATAAATTATTTAATTTTAATTTCACAAAAAATGGGTGCCACTATAAGGGTGTCGGCCCTATGAAATAAAAAATAATTTAATTTAATTTTTGACTCCCAATGTAGATGCCATAGATTATAGGTCAGTCAACAATTAGAATAAATTAGTTTATTTAACTCTAACCTCTTCAAAGTGGTGATCACACATGAGGAGGCTTGCCCTAAGGAAGATGAAAATTCCTTAAAGATGTTATTTATTTTCAGTGCTACAAAAACTTGAATGAAGTTGGCCATGATCTTAATGATTTTCCTCCCCTCTTTGATATCAATGACAATTTCCAACAATCTCCCCCTTTGTCATTGATGGAAACCCTGCATATAAATAATTTGTAATTGTAGTAAGAACATAATACTTCCCCTAACCCTATCGCTCCCGCTTTGACATCAATGACAAAGAAATCCCAAAGCTATAAGATAGCACCTTGCAGTAATGAGCTCCCCCTAAACAATGCATCTCATCAATGACTAGATGAAGAGGATATAACCCCCAACTTTTGTCTAAGATACTCAAAAGTCTCTTTTGTCTTCAATTTGTTCCTATGTAGCAATATAATCTTTCACTTACTAGTCTATCATTTGCCCCATTAAGAAATGATATTTAATTGGAATGTGTTTAGTTCAAAAGTGCATCACATGATTCTTTGATATATTGATTTCACTTGTGTTATGACAAAATATGGATATGGGATGATCATATTCTACCTTGATGTCCCTCAATGTTTTTTTCATCTAAAGAACCTAAGTGCAACAAGAGGCTAGTGCAATATACTCCACATCTGTTATGGATAGACTAAAGCTTGTTTCTTACTTAACCATGATACAAGACTATTGTCAAGAAATAATGCACCTCTACTTGTATTTTGTCCATCATCAATGCTACCAACCCAATCCACATCAGTTTATGCTACTAAGGTGAAATATGCACTTCTTTGATACCACAACCCAAAATCCAAAGTGCCTTTTAGATATTTAAAAATTAACTTCCTGCACATGGGTTTCTTTTGGTGCAACCTTAAATCTTGCCATCATATTTTTTCCAACTATCTGCATAATGTCAAGTCTTGAAGTTGTCACATATAACAAAATCCCAATCATTTATCTATAGAGTTTGATTCACCTCAAGGGATTCATCATATTTACTCAACTTGCACCTTGTGACCATGAGTACACTCATAGTTTTGCAGTCCTTCATCTTGAATTAATTCAAAATCTCCTTTATATAGTGAAATAAATATTCCTTTATAAAATATATATATATATATATATTCCTTCATCTGGTTGAGAAATTTGCATCCCAAGGAAGAAGGATAACTCACTGAGCATAGACATTTCAAACTCCTTTTGTATGTTCATGGCAGACTCTTAGCATATTTTATCACTACCTCTTATAGGATTTGAGAAAGGAATTGATCATGATTTTGAACCTATTCTTTCCATGACCCGTCTTAATTAAACTAGAGATAAAACTAGATAAATATCCAATTTCTTTTTATTGGAAGAAGGGATAACAATATCCTTTGCCTATTCTTCCAACAAAATCCTATATATATATAGTCGAGAGTCAAGCATTTTTTTGGTACTGAACTAAGTTCTAGGATTTTTCTTTTCCGTGAGTTAGTTTTAGTTGTTCGACAAACAAAAGGAGAGAGAGGGATTCAAACCCTCGATAGTTTTTGAACTATTCAAGACCAAAGCCATCAACCACTCAACCATCTCTCCCAAACTAGCATAACTCATTTTATCTCGACAGATAATATTTGTCTATAACGCTAATATATATATTATATATATCATAATGATAAAAAGATATAAATTTCCCGATTCTTTTATACTAAAACAATAATTTAATAATTTCGATGAATTTATGATCAAATTAAATTCTATAGTGCATTTGATTCAAATATGACCAAATAGGGATCAAATGGTATAACCTTTTGAATCTATTAGAAGCTTTTAAGATCACAACCATGACTATTGTGTTCCAATCATCTATGTTTGCATTAATTGCAATTTCAATTCTACTAGTCATTGGTGTACTTGTTGCACTTGCCTCCCTTAATGGTTGGTCAAGTAATAAAAATGTACTATTTTCAGGCGTATCATTATGGATTGGATCAATCTTTTTAGTAGGTATTCTAAATTCTTAGAAATGTTTTAATATCTTTTGGGTTTAAAATCCCCTACCCCCTTCCCACCTCTCTCTAGGGGGCATTAAAATTCACAAAAGAATTTATGATAAATTTAAAAAAACCACGTAATGAAAGTGCTCAAGGGAGGGGTTCTTTTTTTATTAGTATGATTGATAATTGATCAATCAATCTATTCAAATTTTAAATTTACCAACATAGAATGGTAATATATGGGTATATATTATACCCATATAACAAGTCAAATGAGAGTATGGTTAAATGGTAGAATTTCTCCTTGCAAAGGAGAAGATGCAGGTTCAGTTCCGCTACCTGCCCATTAGCTATATATTGGAGCTTGGAGTAGGAGGAAAGCAAGTTGTCTTGCAAATTGTAAAAGTAACAAAGTGTTGCAGAAATTCAAAGAGAAAAGTTGTATTGATGTAACTCTATTGAAGGATTAATACAAGCATTGGATCTCTTTGGCTATGGAGTTTTTTTTTCGAAAAGTTCTCTTCGTGTATATCTTGCACAATGGTTTCTAGATTCTTTTATTTTAATTGAAAACAAAGATAATGGATTATAAGTTCCTTTATTTTAAAGTTCCTCATAGTTTATATAAATTTTATAATAAAATTTACACTATATATAATCCCTAAGATCTTGTTTCACAATTATTACTATTCAGATTTCATAATATATAATCCTAGGGATAATGTTGCCCATGGAGGATGGCCTCAAACTTCACGTCCGCCATCTCCTTGACGAGACACTAGCTGACCTTACACTAGAAATTTCCTCGTGGGTTGCTTGTTATTTCTCTTGTTCACTCTCAACTACCCCTACAGGAGAATGTTCAAGACAACACTCTCACTAGCTAGGAGCCAATTGATGATTCTAACCCCGATGATATTTGGGAGAACCTTGAGGATAAAAATCCTTCGCCTAGCATAGCCATGGTTGATTAATGTAATGTTTTGTTATTTTAAAACTTGACCCTTTTGCTAGACTCATGGATGTGCTCTCCTACCACCCTCCCTTTTTTTGTGAATATTATACTATTATCTTTATATTAATGTGAAGTTAAACAAAATATATTCATATATAAATAATAATCAATATTTAAATATTATAAAATTTAATTTGCTAAATGTAATCATTTAAATTACTTTATTCATTAATTTAATTGATTTATATTTTGAGTAAACCTTCTTACCATAGAAATGTGCACCTTAATGATATTAGGCACATCCCCTTTGCAAAATATTAACAAATAAAATTGTTTCACAAATTTACAAACACATTAATTTGCATAATTTTACTTTAATTTTTCAAAATAAACTAAGTTTCACGATTTGACACTCTTACCAACTTTGTCCATTAAGGCTTATAATGGTTGATAACAACTCATAATAAAAAAAATGATGGTTTAAATCCAAGAGGGAACTCAAAACAAAAAAAAAAAAAAGCATTATTATCAAGCTCTAGTTCAATGAATAGATGTTCATTAGTAACAACCTATGTATGTGTGTTAGTGTTATAATAATAAGCTTTCACATTCATATACTCATAAATATAATTATGATTCTAAATACATTGTTATTTAAAATTATAGACAATATTTTAACTCATTTTTGTTAGACCTTTTTTCTTTTTAAATTATCACATGGCAAACCTACCACGTTGTAAATAAGAATTTGAAAAAGCTTATGGCATGATTTGGCATTGATTTATTTACTCAAACATTGTTCACATGTAAAACCAACTACTCAAACAAGGTGGTATCAAAAGTGAGCTAAGAGTTTGTGTTTGCAAATATTTATTATCTATGACCACATGAGCTATTTTGTAACTTTGACAGAATTAGTTGAAAACCTCTGTAGATTAAATACCAACATATACATGTCATAAAGGGATAGGTGCAAATGGTATACCGTCTAGAATTTCTTAATGGAAACTTGAGTTCAAATCCCTAAGATACACCGCATGTTAAAAATTGTGTAAATTTTAAGTGTAAACAACCACTCTGTGTCCTACCCAACGGATGAGGCAATTCCTACGCAAATTTGGCAGAAAGGATACAGATCGTCAATCAAGGGAATATATTATACCTATTACAATATAGGCAATATATTATATCCTTTTCAAGAAATTATCTTCACCCTAAGATTTTAGTTCATTACTATTACCATTCAAAATTCAATATTTAAATACATCAAAGAAATATTTACTTTTGATGGATAAACAATTGTATCACATTATGCTTAATGTAATCTATCTATATTTAAAAGTAGGGGTTTTTCATTCAAGAAACTCTCATCTTGATGATATCGTAAATGCATATTCCAATTTCATAATGCAAATAAAATAGTTTCAAAATTTACCAAAAAGGTTAAAACATAATTTCACTCATATATTATCTAAACAAATTGGGGCACCATATAATATTCTTATCCAATTTGTCCATCAAACCTCTCCAGAACAAATACTTCGTGTCACATATTGTAAAGAAACTATGGTTAGAACCTAGAAGGCAACTTTCCAAAAAAAAAAACGTTTCATTAAGTTTTCCTGGCGTATAACATTCTCATTCAATTTGTCAGTCCGACAAAAGCAAACTGATTTTAGTTAATGTCACTTGTTGCGAAGAGATCATGATTCAAACCCAAAAAGCAGCTCCCCCAAAATCATTCTCATTAAGCTTTATTCAATTTTATCCACTTCGTCCCTCGGGGCTCAGCGAAATGGTTAGTTCATGCCACTTATTGCAGAAAGCCATGGTTCAAACACAGAATGCAACTCTCCAGAAAAACATTATCATTAAGCTTTATTGGTGTATAACATTTTTATTCACTTCGTCCCTCCAGGCTCAGTGAAATGGTTAGTTCATGTCACTTGTTGCAGAAAGCCATGGTTCAAACACAGAATGCCACTCCCCAGAAAAACATTCTCATTAAACCTTTATGGGTGTTTGTTAAGGAATTTTGAGAGTTTATTTTTATTGACCTGTTTTCTAATTCAAACCTTTTAATTTAAAAGTATATTAGTTTATAGTTAACGTCTCATGCTTCGAAACAAACTGACAACCTTGGAATTATTTGATTAATATATGTTCGTTGGTAATAAACTTTTACAATCACATAGTTATTACTTGTGATAACAATCCTTTCTAAATATGTCAACATTTAAAACTAAAGATAAAGATTTTTAACTTATTTTGATAGTCCTCTTTTAAAAAAACCAAAGACACAAACATCCACCCTGCGAATATGAATCTGCAAAAGCTTCCGGCATAATTTGATATTGATATTGATTTATTTGCTCAAACACAGTTCACAAGTAAAATTCAATACAGAAGAGTGAGTATCAAAAGTGGAATAGAGAATTTAAATGTTTGATAATATTTATTATCCATGATCACGAGCTTCTTTGTAACCATGAAAAAATGGAGGGCAGAAAATTGAAATGCAATAACAATGATTGCAAAACTGGGTTATCTCAATCATTCATGGGCAATCCCAAAAAGACAATAAAATACTTATTCAGATTCTTCACCAGTCCTTTTCCCCAGGACTGAAATATCCTGGTAACTTTTCTGCAAAAACATGAAGTTAAGAAAAATTAGAATGCACCCATTTGAAAATTGTTTCATTTTCGGAAATTGTAGAAACAAAAACAAGGAGCAATCAAAGCAAGATGGTGTCATCAATTGGATCTTCTAAAATGCCTTTTTCTTCATAAATTGCTTAGGTTGGCCTTATGTAGAGGAACTGACTGCTATGGGTGAAGATTTTCTTATGCCTTATGGCCCAAGTTAAACTTTTACACAGAAGTTCTGGTACTAATAATTCTCCTATAAGATTTCATGGGTTAATCAGTATCGTTGGTTCCTTCATAGAAACATCCTAGGTTCTACAAATACAGGTCCTCCCCAGAAATGCTGAAACCCTAGACTACTGTTCATAGTTTTGATTATCGCTGCAAATGTTCCAGACTCTTCAGAATTACAGGGTCCTTCCCAAAAACATCCTGACATTTTCACAAAGAACTCAGTTTTACAAACCCATGGCAAGGGCCTGCTGAAAGGCTTTTTTCTTAAAAAATAGCAAACTAATTAAACCCATATCATAAATCATACATATTGTGCAGTATGTAGTTTTTGCAGACATGGTGTTTTTGATGATTTATGTAGTATTTTCTTAAATTTTGTTTATTTTATTGTTGATTATGCGCAAACAATGATATTACTATTAGGGTAATCTTTCTTCATATTAAATGTACAGACATTCCCACCACGAACCATGTCCAGGGTCCCCAAAAAATTGTTGTTTGTCTGTACCGACCATACATGTTTCCTGGTCACTCAATTTGAAAGTTACGGATTCATATGGGCCAAAATGTTGCAACCAAATGCACATTAATCTTTAATTTTTCAAAAATCACTATCCAATTAATCTTCTAATCTTAGGAAAATCAGTATCTTACAGCTTTGGCATTTTGACTCTAATCTTCTAATCCTGTTTCTCAGAGAAAATTCGAGTCATAGGTAAATGCCACTTTAGCATATCCATAAGCTTATTTTGATTCATCCTCAAAATCAAATCTGGCAACAACAAACAGAACTATTCAAGTTTCAGCAGGTGATGTTCATTTTCAAGGCAATGCATGACATCAATCTTGGAAATGAACCAAACAACATGATAGTATTTGAGACTCAGGTACATAATGAGGCTCACTTGCTACCATATATCTTTCATTATTGTCTGCTTGATTTCAAAGCATAATTGCTTAACAGTTCAAGCCACCTTCTTGACTTTGGTTCACTAAGGTTGAGTGAATGAGTTAAAATTATCATTATCAGTCTTAAACACAGGCATATGTAAACACATAAAAAATGAAACAGAATAAAAATAGCTTTGAAGTCTTGACTCAGAAATGAAAGTTTTAAGGTTTCAAGCTAAGAGAACTTTAGGGTCTCCCGTACATATTATTAGACTTAAACAATTTTTATACAAAATTTCCAAATCAATGAACTCTTACTGAAATCCATCAGCAAGAGCTAAAAAACCACATAAAAACTGCAAAGAGGGCATCAACCTCAATTGCTGATTACTTTCAATTTCACAAGATGTCATCCCCAAGTCAAAGAGTAAAAAACTAAAATAAAGGAGAAAATTTATGAATCATCACAACAGGAGACAGATTGAAAAGAACTGGTAAAATATCAAAAGACAGTTATCATTGATAGATGGTGAATGGTTACTGAAAACATGACAAGTTAATGTTTCTTAACCAACTTGATTGGCTGTTTCCACAGCCCGAAAACATCCTAAAATGCTAGTCTATCAAAATTCAAACATCTATATACAAGATAACATTTCCACATTTTCGACAACTACTAAAACTGGATCCGTGTGGCATACGTTTACCTTTTAGTAGAGACTACTAGTTGCAATAAATTCCCCCTCTAGCCTTGGTTGCATGCATCAATACATTCTATGCCAGTTTACCTAAAAGGTTTCATAGGCACAGGACCAGTGTAGTAAACAACTGCTGCAGCTGCTTTGAGCATTCTTCACTATCGAGTCATTGACCATTCAGTGCTGCTCCCTTTCTCTGGAGAGAGACTGTTAAATGAACAATGAGAATCCTTCTGTAGACCTCTGATTATATCATACAAGAATAATGAAGAATTTAACCTTGGCAACATTCTACAATAGTCTAGATCTTTTGTGGATCTATAGAGATCTTGTCTTCCCCATACATGTACATCGGCATGGCATGTATTTTCTAATTCTTATCTCTCAATGTTTTGAGATAACAGAACAAGTGCTTGTCCATATAAAAATAATGTTTAACTTACTTAAACTTAATTGTTACAATCTTGACTCCCGCGGCAGTCTGGCTAGGGTGGCGGGCATAAATGTGTCGCTAAGTTGGGAGCTCAAGACATTCTTTTCCAGACTGGCGCAGTTAATGGCTAATGGTTGATTGCAAGGCAATTATAAATGTGATTAATATCCGTATTAGACCACATTGGGTGAGATGACGGATACCTGTGGTGGGTTTAATGCTGGTGCGCTACGGTCCTTTGTTTCACACGTATTATGGGTGTTGATGGTTGATAAATTGAGGGCTTGTTTTGCACACAGCAGTGCGAAATGTGGAGACACTGGTGAGACTCAGCCTCTCACAAGCTTTGGGCCTTTCTGGGCAACATTTCCTACAGCAGGCTGAAGTCGATCTTCAAAGACTGGGATCCCCTGGTGCTGGAGGCAGCTCAACTTATTTTGGGGAGGGAGTTCATGGTTTCCTTTGAGGGGTACCGGACGAATGCAGATATTGCATCTTGTTTTGTTGCCTCTCTCCTGGACTTGGAGGTCCCCAACGCCATGATACTTATGATGGTGCGAAAACTGGTTAGGTGATCTGTTGGGTGGAGTAGAGGACGTGTTGATAATTGCGGAGCCAGGTGTTGGCCTTCCACGGTCGAGGGACATGAATAGAGTTTTTGTGCCTAGCGCCCAGGTGAACCGGTATCCCTTCCTTTTGGACATCAAGAGGGAGGCGTTGCGAGAGCACAAAAGTCGTGCTTGGTGTGGTGTCATCTTCCTGAAGCATCATTTGTACCTCGAGCCGACGAACGGGGTGGACTAGCGCTGGCATTTCCAAGAGTACCTGTTAGCACAAGGTGTTGAGCTGGAAGAATGAGAGTAAGGTATTGTGTTTCTTTTTGGCTGCCAGTTCAGTTTCTTGATCACGACGATGGTTTCCAGAACGAGATTTTGCTCTTCTTCGGCGAGGTGGATGGTAGCATTTTGGCTCTGTGGGGTTCACGGGGTTTTGGTGGTGAATGACCTAGGAAGGAAAAGAAGCAAGCTGGCACGGTCAAGTGTATGGGATAACATGTTTTTGCCTTTGTCACAGTCCTGGTCGACAATGTTTTGTCTATCTCTTCGTGTAGACTGTGACTGGTTTTTTGGGTGCATTTCGATGTTGGGGTTTGGGGGTTGGGTGTATGTAATTAACAAATGTATGGGTTCCTCAGCCCAGTTGGTATGGTTACTATGGTGGCAGAATGTAACTCTTTTTGATATCAATAAAATTTATTTACATACCAAAAAAAAAAATTGTTTGTTGTTTTTTTTTTGATGACCCAGTGGTATCCCCCCGCGACCCAGCCCAGCGACATACCAAAAAAAAAAAAATTGTTACAATCTTAACTTAGGTAGCATTACTCAACCTCAGTTTTCTAATGTATGGTCTAAGTTTACACAGATACAGTTTGGTAGGTGTGCACATGGTCTGCTTTGGTAAGTGTGCATGTGTCAAACCAATATTCCTTTGGCATCTCATTTGTTCATTTTGCATGTATGGTGCATCATTGATCATATGGAGCTTAATATGTATTCACATTGTCCTACCTTGCCTCCATCAACTGCCATAAATAGTGGCTCTTAGTTTGTAGCAGCGAATTTATTCTTAGCTTAGTAGAATTATTGTGCATTCCATCTTCCTTGTTCAATCCAAATCATCATTTGTGAAAGGTAGTTCCGTACAGGTATTCCTGGGTAATTGGCATAGTATTTCAACATTGTATTAAAGTATATCCATTTCATTCCAATCTTGTGAATTTGAGTCCCCATTGTATCATTACACTGTCAAATTATTCACATTTAAATTGATGAAAGAACGAACGTGTTTTCAAATTCATGTATTTTGGGCCTTCGTGATTCATACTTGAGTGTATATATCCAAAAAGGTCCAAACCCCTAGAGTGCCCTTCAATTCATCTGGAAAAGAGGTACAATGACTCCAATATAGCTTTTTAAAGTGCTTTTATAAACAGGAAGGGATTTTAAATTATTAATTTTTGAAATAATAATTTTCTTGAGGGCGGGGATTTCATAATTAAATTGCCAAG
>VDFB02283253.1:0-19802 GCA_007258455.2 Sequoia sempervirens
GATGCTTAGTTTATGCTTAGTTTATGTTTGGTTATTATTTTCTCTTGGAGAATTCTGAGAAGCTTTGGCTTTCAGTAGGTTTGAGGACTGAAACCCTCGAGCTTGGAGGCAGTGGACGGAAACCCATTGTCTGTTGGAGATATCATTCAGATGTCTCACTTTGTGCTTCAGATTCATCCTTTTGATTTTCCAATCCGACTGTAAGTTTTGTGACTACGATTGGATATTTTCTGTTGTTATTCTACTGAAGATTTGAAGGATTTGAAGGCAATATTCATATGTAATTTCAGATCTTTATTCTAAAATTGTTATTAAATGTTTTCATTGAAATCTGTTTGCAAGTTATCGGGTAAAATGTAAAATCTGTTTGCATGCAAATTGTATGTAAAAACTTTTTGTGGAGAAAATTGGGAAAATTTGGGGGTTTTGAGTCAGATCGAGTTTGGCTCATTACAGGGGTATCAGAGCTTTGATCTTACCAGCCTGTGGTGTTAGTGGTTGCATATTAGATTACAACAGTTGGTCTTCTACATTCAGAACTATGGATGCATCTATGTTTCATAATTATATTTGCACCAGTTTTAATGAATATCTCTCTCTTCCTAAGAAAATTCGAGATGTTCTCACTTTCAATCAATTCTTGGGTGGACCAGAAGGAGATAAAGAAGTTGTGAGAAGGAAAGAAAAAAAGAAAGAACAGATGAAAGATGAATCACTACAAGATGATTTGCAGGTTACAGATGTTCCTGAAAAACAATGAGGAAAGCAACTCAGGTTCATTTCAGCAAAATGATGAGTTTGGTTTAGAATGTGATAAGTCAGCAGTTATTGACCAGTTTAGAGTAAATGAAGCTAGTTCCCTTAATATTGAAATGGAATACATTGATGTTGAGAAGGAACAATCAACAGATGTGAAATCAACAAGTATGGATCTAGAGGAGGATTTTCACAATGTTAAGGAAAAAGAACCACATGATGCTTTTACAAAAGAGGTGCACAAAAGATTTTATGTGGGAGATATAAAAATTGCAATTGATAAACCCTTTGTGGATTCTATTGCTGCTCCATTGGTTGATCACAAAGTCATTTCCTCATTTATGCTTGAAGATTGCAAGGCATCTACAAATGAGGAGCATATGAAGATTGAAGAAGCTATGAACATGGGGGTTGCCAAATCAGCAGTGATTGATCAGCCACATGAAGGTATGGATTCTTTTGATGATCCATTGATGGAGCATAACATTATTTCATCAAATTTGCACAATAATGGCAAGGAATCAAATTGTGAGTTGAGTGGCCTTGAAGGTGGAAATGTTAATTCATATGAAGATAGCACAAATAGGTACGATAATTCTGATTTTCTGATTACAAACAGCAGTCTAATACCTCCACATAATCATGAGGTGATAGGTAAATCACATGAAGATGACAATGTTATGGAATCCTCTAATGTTAGCATTGAAGTTTTGTGTGTTGAACATGAAGAATGTATTGTGAATTCAAGCAGCAAACAATCTGATTTTGTGCATCACAGCATAGAAGAGGTTAAGAGGATGAATAGCAGGTGTAATGAGTGGTTGCAAAGAGCTAGAAGAGCAAAAATGTTGGCTGCTCAAGCAAAACAGCGCCTGCAGGATATCAAAGAAAAATTCAGCTACATGGACCGTGGAAGGCAACAACTAGGTACTTTCCTTCATCAAATTTCCGAACTTCAAAGGAACGAACATTCAGAAATTGAAGATAATGTGCATGAAATTTATGGAGCCACCATTGACAAGTATAATGCAAATGTTGATTTCATGATCATAAACAGTGATACATTGTCTTCACATGATTTTGGTAGTTACATGGTGATTGAAATGCTTCAAGGGGGCATCATTGGTAAGAGGCTTTTATCTTTTTGATCTCTTATCTTTCATGAATAAGTATGAAATAGGGATGATAGATCCAAGGTACACAAGAGGTATGGCTTTGCATGGTGGTTTTATTATTCCTTGCTTCATGAGATCATTATTATTGGGAGGACACATGAAATGTAAAGTTTTGATTTCAGCTAAGGCATTTTGTCTTAGAGAGTTGACTACAAAGACTAAGAGATTGCCGAACAAGAAGATCCTACAATTTGATAATGTTTGGTTTGTCATGGATACCACACCATGGAGTTGGATAGAAGCAAAAACCATACAAGCTAAGGAGGTGAAGGCATGGATCGGTTTTGTGACAGCTATGGCAGCTAGAAGAATGCATAACTTTCAGCGGGGCACACTTCCTAGACCAGCACTCATGGAGGAGCAACCTATCCGTGAAGAAGATACAAGAAAAGGCAAGGAAGACACCTCAAAAAGCTATGATCACAGTTTTAATCTTCTTAATATGGACAAGCACGAAAAGCACCCAGATTTGTGGGTACTTGATGGGAGGTTTGTTTTTTATAACAATCCTAAAACTTCATGTCATGCACATGAGTTGAGTCAGTGGATTGATGAGACACCTCACTTGGTGAGACAATTGAAGGCTCAATTCAGATTTATGAGAGAAGAGATGGCATATATATCCCATGGGGTAGCAAGGGATGATGTTGGCACAAGTAATCTCAACTCAGATTTGAAGAAATCCCTTTGCACTTTTGCATCCTTGGATAGACATCATGCTATCCTAGTTTCCAGACCTGAGTTCCTCAAGAAAAAGATTGTGTTAATCATTATGGACAACAGTTCTCTAATCGGTACAGCTAGCAGCCTTGAGAAGGGAAGTATGATAGCTCTTGGGCAAAGTTTTCAGTATGGCACACACCTTGGGACAACAGCCTATGATAGCATCTATGAAGGCGAACTTGAGAGGTACAAAACAAAGGTGGGTTTCATGATGATAACCAACCAATTTCTATCTTCTCATGGTCTCATTCATCTTGTTGGAATGCAAGAATGTATGATGAGTATTGAAGAACCATGTTGCACACAAGTGTTGTCATGAAGTAGTACTAGTCGTTGTATTATAACATCATCATTCTTTGATCTTACATGGAGAGGATATATGGTATATAAAGAAAACATCACGAAGCGTGTAGAAGACAATAGTACTTCATGTTTGTACCATTGGGTTTTGAGTTACATCACAAGGATACAGAGTTGTTCTACTTACCTGAGCAAGGAGTTTTCAGCCCTAGTTCATTGGGTTAGAATTCTCACTTTGATGATAGATGGTTGCTTCATACTACTGATCACAGAGATTTCAGTTTGGTTCTTCAGGACAAGAGTTGATTGGAGGATTTGGAAAGTTTGGGATCATCTTTTCTTTGTTGAAGGCTGGTATTGCGATAAGATTCCCTCTTCCTTTGACATTGGAGATACTTGTTGCATCATTACGAGTGGGATTATCAGTAGTATGTGGTGGATGGGTATGATTAATTATGTACCTATGATGATCATTCTTCACGCCCATGAGAGTTCATTCCCACATAGATGGACTTTCGACATTGGTCATGGTAATTTATATGAAGCATCTCATTATGGGACTGATTTTAGACAATTTGGAGCAAGGTTTGAGGTATGGCTTGACAAGGCAATGAAACCTAAGTTGAAAGAGCAACAAACCAAGCTTCATGATAAGCAAAGGTCTTCTAGTTTTGAAATTGCAGTTGTTGATGATCAATTCATTCATGAAGATATTGATTTTATTGATGACACTTATAGTGGATCAGCCACTCCTGAGTTACCTTTGGTTAGTGATGAAGGCATCTACGATATATCTTTCGAGTTGTCACCTATTCCCTATGATATGACAGCTGTTCATTGGTATGAAGGTTGCATAATCTTCAGCGATTCTTTATTAGTAAGTGGCTGTCCTGTTTGGGTTTCCATTTCACTTTCAAATTTAGCATAGTCTATAACAGCTATTGAGTTGTATGGGAGTGCACGGAGACATGTCTACTTGATGGGCATAGCATATGAGGTGAATTTCTTTCTTATACATGGGTATGATGACACCATTGACATCATTCCTAATGCTGGTTTGAGTTACAACAGTGGTATTTGATGGCCTAGTGAGTTGACCTATGTACGCACAAGAGATTTGAGCACCAAGCTCTACATTGATACTTTTGAGACTGACATTGGACAGCCTTATCAGAAGATGGTTTCTTCTAAGTTTTGCATGTTGGACCTTGATGTTGTTCCGGCGTCTTTTCAAGAGATAGATGTCGTTCATGACGGTACTCTTCTTACTCTTGGAAGTAAGTTAGGATACTTGCAGTTACTAACTAATAGAGGTCTTGTTGACATGGCTGCAAGGGATAATGATGATGTTGTTACAAGACCAACTTAGCCTGTTGTGAGTTGTGTGTCTTTTCCTAATGATGATAGTATAGAGGTTACCAGAGTGGCACAACGGAAAGCGACAGGTGTTGGATTTCCAATTTATTCATGGGATCCAAGGGTAGTTCGCTTATGGATGGAGTGGATGCGTGAGATTCATCTCCGCAGTTCTTGGATGGCAAAGCTCACTAAACAACAGATGGTAGAGATCCCTCTGCGCAATTTATATAGAGATGATTTTCAGAACTGGGATCCAGGTGTTTATTTGTTGGACAATTGGCTTCACGGCTTGACAGGGCTTGACAGTGACAGGAGCTTCTGTATACAGAGGATGTTGGTTGGAGTTCTTTCCAAGATCATTTGGGATCTGGGTGGTTGGCAGTCAGAGACAGATGATTTGTTCTTCAAATATTAGATGCTATGGCAATTGAGAGATATTGCGGTAGCAATTGCTTGAGGACAAGCAATCTCCGGAAGGGAGGACTGTAATGTCCCCACTATTCAAGTGACCTCTTGGTTGTCATATTCTAGCCCATCCAACATTCCCGTGGGTTAGAGGGCATAATAAGGGGATGATAGGGAATAAGAATCTTCTATAAAAGTTAGAAGATGTTTCTAGAAGAACTAGAATCTTCTAGAAAGGTTAGAAGATGTTTCTAGAAGAACTAGAATCTTCTAGAAGAGTTAGAAGATGAATCTTCTAGAAGGGTTACAAGATGTTTCTAGAAGAACTAGAATCTTCTAGAAAGGCCAGAACCTTCTAGAAACTCGACCCTAGGGAAACCTTGCCTTAAGGTTTTATTTAAAGGAGGCTAGGGTAAATAGGAAGAGATGCTTAGTTTATGCTTAGTTTATGTTTGGTTATTATTTTCTCTTGGAGAATTATGGGAAGCTTTGGCTTTCAGTAGGTTTGAGGACGGAAACCCTCGAGCTTGGAGACAGTGGACGGAAACCCATTGTCTGTTGGAGATATCATTCAAGTGTCTCACTTTGTGTTTAAGATTCATCCTTCTAATTATCCAATCCGACTGTAAGTTCTGTGACTATGATTGGATATTTTCTGTTGTTATTCTACTGAAGATTTGAAGGATTTGAAGGCAATATTCATATGTAATTTCAGATCTTTATTCTAAAATTGTTATTAAATGTTTTCATTGAAATCTGTTTGCAAGTTATCGGGTAAAATGTAAAATCTATTTGCATGCAAATTGTATGTAAAAACTTTTTGTGGAGAAAATTGGGAAAATTTGGGGATTTTGAGTCAAATTGAGTTTGGCTCATTACAGCCTCCAAGGTACTTCAATTGGTTCATGTTGATGTATGTGGACCAATGAACACTCCATCTGTTACTGGGTCCGGGTACCTTTTATTATTTGTTGATGATTTCAGTCAAAAAATGTGGGTGTATTTTTTGAAACATAAATCAAATGTGTTCAGGACATTTCAGCAGTTTAAGGCCTTAGTTGAAAAGGAATCAGGGTCTCAGATTGTCACTCTAAGGTCAGATAATGGGGGGGAGTTTTGTTCAGCTGACTTCTCTACTTTTTGTGCTACACACGACATTAAGCGCCAACTCACCACACCATACACCCCTCAGCAGAATGGTGTCGTTGAACGTAGGAATCGCACCATTACTGAAATGGCTCGTTCTATGCTCGAGTACAGAAATGTACCTAAAAAATAATCGGGCTGAAGCAAATGAGTATTGCGCCAATTTCCGAATCGTCACCATAGGCCGTTAAGAAGATGACTCCGTAAGAAGCCCTCGCCGACATAAGCTCTGCCATCCGAAGTCTTGGTCTCATGTACCATGCATGGATTCCAGTGCCGTTGCCAAGTTGGACTCCAAGAGCCGCATTAATTTATGTTTCTAGTTACGATAAATCACAAGGCATATAGGTTGATTGATGTGGAGACAAATCGTCTCATATTTAGTCGTGATGTTGTGATTGATGAGACTACTAGTCCATTTGTTCCTACTATTAGTCCTGCGGATCAGCCTATGAAGGTTCCCGATGAGGGTGTTCGTCTTCCTCTTGGTTCCCCTGATGGGAGGGCTTCAGAGCATTGTGACTTTGAAGATGAGGAGTCTACCAATCATGATATAGCACCACCTGATTTTCCTCAGGACTCACATCTAGATGACTTTCATCCCAGGCGATGCTGTTTCTCCTATTCCAGATCTTGGTACTTCTACTCACGGCCTAAGTGGTGGGCCAAGACTATCGAGATCTTCATGATGAACTCCATTGAGGGCAGATCAACTCGTAGAAAGAGCAAGCAGCACAACACAATCAATTTTGCTCTTATGGCCAACATCCACAGAATCTATGAGCCTCATACATATTCAGAGGCTAAAGGAATTCCAAAGTGGGAAAAGGCTATGGAGACTGAATATCATAGTCTTTTGAAGAATCACACTTGGGTTCTTTCTGATCTTCCTCCTGGGAAGAAACCTATTAGCTGCAAATGGGTTTACAAGGTCAAGTATCATGCCGATGGTACTTTGGATAAGTACAAGGCCAAATTAGTTGCTCGAGGATTCACATAGCAGGAGGGCATTGACTATGAGGAGACCTTTGCTCCTATTGCCAAGATGAGCACAATTCGTCTTCTTCTTGCTATTGCAGCCCAGTTTGGTTGGACAGTTCATCAAATGGATGTCAAGAGTGCCTTCCTCAACGGTGACTTGCAGGAAGACGTCTACATGACGCAGCCTCCTGGTTTCAAGGTTGCCAGAAAAGAACATCAGGTATGTAGGCTCGTGAAAGCGCTCTATGGACTGAAACAGGCTCCTCATGCATGGTATATCAAGATTGATTAGTACTTGGTTGATCATGGTTTTCAACGCAACCCTTTTGACAGTAATTTGTATGTCAAACACTCTGGTGATAGTATTCTCTTTCTTGTTGTCTATGTTGATGACTTGATCATTACCGGTAGTTCAGCGCATTTGATTGCCACAATCAAACAAGATTTGTATCAGGCCTTTGACATGACAGATCTAGGGCTTCTCCATTATTGTTTGGGTATTGAAGTTTGGCAAACCACTGGTAGCATCTTTGTCTCTCAGTCTAAATATGTCAGAAGTCTACTTGACAAATTTCGGATGCAGGACTATAAACCTGCCTCCACACCTATGGAGAAAGGGTTGAAGTTGTCAGCCAACTCTGATTCACCTTCGGTCAATGAAACAACATTCAGGCAACTAGTGGGCAGTCTCATCTACCTCATTGCCACTAGACCTAACATCAATTTTGCAATGAGCTACATTTCTCGCTTCATGACAGCTCCAAAACTTGATCATTGAATTGCAGCGAAGCGAGTGCTAAGATATGTTAAGGGCACTTTAGACTATGGCATTTTGTATGGCAGATGCAAGGCTCCAAAGCTAATTGATTATATAGACCCCGATTGGGCAGGTTCAATGGATGACAGAAAATCCACTTTTGGGTATGTATTCAATTTGGGTATAGGTGTTGTAACATGGACCAGCAAGAAGCAGCAAGCAGTGGCTCTTTCCTCGACTGAAGCAGAATATCGAGTAACCGTTAAAGCAGCATGTGAGGCAGTTTGGCTCCCCAGGATGCTTTCTGACATGCACATGTCACAAGCAGGACCTTCACCCTTGGACACTAATAATCAAGGGGTGCTCAAACTGGCCAAAACTCCAGTCTTCCATGAACGTACCAAGCATGTCGAACTTCATTGTCATTACATCCACAAGCTGGTAGAAGACGGATCTGTTCAGTTGCAGTATGTTCCGACAGTGGATCAGACTGCAGATATTCTCACCAAGCCTCTGAGCCCAGATAAGTTTGTCAAATTTAGGGGGCAACTTGGTGTTGTTGATGGATTGACCATTAAGGGAGGGTGTTAGAATATTATATTATTATTATATTGTTAATGGTCAATATTGTTTAGTTTGCTTAGTTTTGTTTGATATACTGTTTCTACAGTATCAAGTAGGTAGATATTCAATATCTACAGTTAAACTCCTTTTCTATATATTGTAACTTTTTTCATGTTAATAAAGTAGATTTTTACCATTCACAGCGAACAATCCATTTTTGGAGAGGTTGGTCCAAAGGAGTCATAGGTTTTTTGAGATATGTTAAAATTGGGGCAAAAGGGTGTCTGAAAGTGTAATTGGTTAGTGGGTTCTAGTTTAGATTTGTGAGATTCGATCAGAAACCTAGGTTTGCAAACCTACTAGTGAAACTGGATGGTTTTAAGAAGAGTTGATGAGATAGGGATTTAAGTGTTGCAAGGTTGTTTCAGAGGACTTTAATTGTGGTTGGAAATTGATTGCCTCCCTGCTCTGCATCAATCACCCCACATATTATGCTTGTATCTGGTCTTTAAGTTAATAAACACCTTCATCCTTGATTCCAATCTAATCATACCCAGATCTCAAGTAAATCTTGAAGATGACTTGGATTCTTTTGTCTGATCATTCTAAAAGGTCAATAGTTCTTGGTAGTCTATGCATATTTTGAGGGTACCATCCTTCTTCAAGCACAAAACTGGTGCTCCCATGGTAAAATACTAAGCCCGATTAAGCCTTTATCTAATAGTTGCTGCAACTGCAACAACTCTAACAACTTGAGCATAGTCATTCAATAAAGCATTTTAGCTGTAATTTACTAATTTCAATTATATGTTCCGAATTTATACTAAAAAACTTCAGTTCATAGGTCAATCACTACATCCAAAATATATGACATGTTCTGCAAAGTGTTGACAAAATTTCTTGTGGAGATTTGACGTGGGATTCCTTGTAGGCTTGCACTAATATTGGATGTTAAACATTTATTCAATTAATGTTCTTTTCACCCAACATGGTTTCACTATTCACACCTCATAACAGCAGAAGATCACAGGATGCTATAAAGAAAATTATTTGAGATGAAAGTCCATCCAATTTCATTATGCAATTAAATTTTGCTCCCTTCACATTCTCTTTGTACCAATTCCCTATTGAACTTGCCTGGGCTTCATCAAGCCTCTGAACCTAAAGTCTACATTTTGCTACAACAATTGACATTTACAAATTAATTAAACAAAACTTCATTGGTATGTTAAAGTGATTATAACTTTGACCTTCATATATGTTGGATTAGCATTTCACATATCAAACCATAAAGTAGCCTTGTGTTGCTAACATATCTAAAGACAAATAAGTTAAAATCCACAAGGCTTGATGCATATATAGCAAAATGCAATCACCTAACAAACTAAGATCTGACCTATTAAAAAACCACACAATCAATATGTCTTGTTATGACTAGTTTGTCCATCGATAACAATATATCATATTTTATTTCAGTGAAAATGAGTCCTAATGTTTGGTATGTCTGTTCTATGTTTTAAGCACGTGAAAATGGAACTAAGAATGAACCTTATTTCATGAAAAATTATATGCAGATTGTAATGTCCCCATTTTGGTGAGCATCGAGTCCGTAAGAATAGGGCCTATTGTGCGACCCTCGTGAGGGCCGGGACATGGGATGGATAGAGGGTCTTGTTTGAGCTTGGCTCAGCCTTCTGGCAAGATTTGATCATTGGCTTTCTGCTCGGGCTCGTTCGGACGCTTCTAGCCTGAGTTGCTATTTTTAGCAGTATTCAGCACTCAGCGTGGGACCCCTGCTATTTTTAGCAGTATGGATTGATAGCATTCAGAATCACTTCCTCAGTCGACAGCTTCAGACGGCTCGAGCATCGGGTGAATATTGAGAGAAATATTAATATTTAATTGATTTAATTAAATATTAATTGTGGAAGCGTTATAATATAAAGTTATAATATTTTATTATAACTTAAGTGATTTGGCTGAAGGGGGTCGCCCATCATGAAAGGGGGCCAATTTTTAATTATATTTTATAATTAAAAATTTGAGTTGAACTATTGAAATATTAAAAGAATAAAAAGTTCGAATTTTTAATGATTCCCTATTATTGAGGAAATCGCACTTTTCAGTGTATTAAGCATTTTTCATTGGGAATCGAGCCATTATGTCATTGTGAATTGAAAATTGATCAAGTCTTCGTCAGAGAACGAAAGCTTTAGGGTTTCAGTCTCGAATGCATTGGGGAACGAGCCATCTCCAGTGAGAGCGATTCAGAGGGTGTGAAATATCATCCGATCTATTGCCAGCAAAGAGATTTCTTCATTCAGAAGAAATTACAGAGCATCACCGGGGTTCATATTATCAGGAGTTCAGAGAGATATACATTCAGAAGAGCTTTCTACATTGAGGCGCCATTCTTATTGATATTCTGGAGGAGTTTGAGATCGCCGTACTTTTGCATTCATTACTGCTGTACACAGCCGTACATTTTCCTGCAGCAGGCCGTACCTTCATCATTTGGGCCGTACACTTTGATCTTGAGAAATACACTTTCCATCTTGGTCTGCAATCATCTTTCTTAGAGTCGCCTCAGCTTCTAGATCAAGTTGCAATCATTTCTCAGAGGGAGAAGGGATCATTTCATTGCAGCCGTACCATTACCAGCAGTCATTTATTGCAGCAAGAAAAATCAGGTTTTTCATCAGATAAAATATTGTCTTTTCATTTGCATGTATCTGGATCTTTCTTGTAATCGTCTCAGCAGTTTGACAAATAGACTGGCATCCATTTTAGCAATAGAATCTATCGTTTTCAGAGTAGAAAGAATTTATTTGAATTTATTATCTATTTATTTGCAAAATCGCCATCTCTCAATATTCTTGCAAAAACACAAAAAAACTCAAAAACTTCAGAAAACAAACAAAAACAATCAGATTCAGGAAACGGGGAAACAAGGGGTTTCTGGCAGATATTGATCATGCTCCAAAGACTAGAAACCTTTAAAGAAAGTCCAGAGACACCTAGAAATCAGCCACCACTAGGTTTAAATATCCAATACCAACACACAATAATAATCTCTAGAATCACAGGTGACAATAATTTTTACCGTGTTAGTCGGAAAAATTGAAAGGAATTATATTCTTAGATGTTCCAAAATCCTGTCAAATCCTTCTCTTGAGTTCTCCAATTTTTAAGGTTGGTGAAAAAATTTAAAATTATATTCCAATTTCCTTAAGATCTTATGGATGTTTGTCAATTGTTGACAAATCCTCAAAGAAAATAATTTTGTTTTATATGAATATTATTGAAAAAAATTAGAAAGGTAATAGACAAATATTAGCCACCAAAATTTTCCCTAATGGTGGATTTAAGACTTTGAATGTGTGACACCCCTCCGATTTGTTATGTTTTCTTGACAGCTCAGTTACTTTGTTAGACTTTATTTTATGTTATTGTTATTCTATCGCTGATAGTGGAGCGATGATAGACTATATTGATGTGATGACACATTATATGCATGGTGATTATGTTAATATGCTTTATGTTTGCATAGATTGCTTAGTTGTGATGACGTTGCTATATATGCTTATTGTAGTTTAATTGATATATTATCTCATCAGTTGATGTGACATTGTATTGGTGAAGAGAACGGTATTGCATCACTTGCCTACAAGTGCCCTGTAATTTCCGCAATTCTCTCTTCATGGTGTGTATGAATTACTATCTGTACACATGTACGACTCTTGCTTGTGTTGTAGGTTTGCAGGTACAGGACATTAACTTCACCTAGTTTCACAGGTCTAAGCGTGTCCACTACTCAACAGTAATATTGGAAGATAATAACGGGCTACCTAGTCATACCTTTACTCTAGTACAGTGTGTCATCAGTTTGAATTTTGGTCTTAGTTTTATCATTGTTGTTCTAGGTATTTATTATTGTGCAAGTTTAATTTGGTAAATTAAATGTGTATTTGATTTAAATATTTAATTAATTGAATTACTGTTGTAAAGGCTTTAGAATAAATTAATTAATTAATTTAATTTAGTTATGTTGTTAAGTAATTTTTATTATTAAAATAAATGGTAATTAAATAAATAAGAGTATTTAAATTGGTTGCAATTAATAAATTGTTTTATTTTATTTAAATGCATGTGGTTGGAAAATATCTTTGGTTATTGAGGGAAAAGATATTTTGTTGGGGTAACTGTGAATTAGAAATTTGTTATCTTATGGTTGTAAATTGATTCTCGAAGAAAGGATTGGAAAAAGAGGGAAGAAAGTTGTTTCACAGGAAGAGTTTTGGTTTTGTTGAAAAATTTGCTGAGGAAATTGTGGATCTCTCAGAGGTTTTTGTTTTAGAATCTTGTTGTAGAATTTTTGGCTGTGGTATTGTTGTGTTTTCTGGAAAGAGGCAACTGCACTAAAGGAAGCTTTGGCTACATTGGAAAATTGAAACTACAGAGAAGCTCGGCAACTTTTCTTGAGGCAACAGTTCTTCTGGAACAAGTTCTTTTATTGTTTTTGTGAATTTTGAATTGAAAAGTAGTTTTTATTACTATAATACAATTTGGAAATGTTTAGGAAAATATTTTTTATACTGTAGAAGCTCTTGTTTTTTTTCTTTTAAAAGATTGTCGTGAAAGTTGAACCTCTATAGAAAACAATTAAAAATCCTCTGTGTAATTTGTTCAATTTAAAATAGATTGATACAAAAAGAATTATAGATCTCTGTAGAAAATCATTATTCTATTTGGTTTCCCTATTTTTTTTAATTATCTGGGAAAATGAAATTTTTGAGCTTTCCTGTAGAAAACTTCTTCTATATATATATATATAGAGCCAATTAGAGCCAATGTTTATGTTAATTTATATTTATATATATATGTACATATACATATATATATTATATATATATATATATGATATTTCTTTTTAAACACTGTGATTTTCTTGAAAGAAGATTTTAATTTTGAAAGGCATTGTAATCGCCGTACGGCAAAATTCGCAAAATTTCATTTGAATGAAGGTTTTGTATATATATTGAAGGGGAAGTGCTGGCTATCCCAGCGCCGACTCCCCTTAAAGGGAGGGTCGACGCTGTGAGGTAGCCGGCGCTGCCCCTGCCATGGTCGCGCCTCCCTTGCAAGGGGAAGGTTGTGTAATATGCAGTAGTTACAGTCTGCAGGTATTAAAATCACGCCCTCTGTGAATTTCGTACTTTGCAATTTGGGAATTAAAATATATCTATTATATATATATATATGTGTGTGTGTGTTTTTTTTTATATTCTGCCATATATGATCAATAAAAATAATTTTGTGAGGAAATGAATTTATAGTATTAAACAAGTGGGGTTCTTTAAACTTATAATTGTTTTTAATAATTAAATAATATATTTATATGTATGTATATATATATAATTACATTTTATTATATATATATATAAATATTAAATATATTTATTTAATGTTTGAATTTTACAATAGATATTTGTAATCATGGTTAGCTAAATAAATATGATTAATTTATTTTGTTGAGGAAAATTGAGTTAATTTTATGCGCACTTGTGGAAACTAGAAGATGAACAATTAGTTTTATTTGCTGTTGAAATTGTAAGTTGGAATTATATTTAATGGTGCATTTTAAATATGCGAAATTGATTGTAATGGATTTAGGAAATCCGAATGATAGCATTTCTTTAATTGCTACAAGTTGTATTTATAAAAGCACGTGTTTTTGTAATTGTGTACTGGGAGGGAAGTAATTGTTATTACGAAAATCTAAGTCTTCCAGAGTTGTAATTCATGAAAAGGGGTTGTTGTAACTTTAGTTCACCCTTTGAGATTTCTTGAGTAGTGCACATATTGGGTTTCAATATTGGACATCCGTAGAGATGTGTTACCTTTTGAGGTGTATTGGTTATTGTTGTCAGCTTTTTTAGTCCACTATCTACCCTTGGCATGTAGTTTGAGTTATGTGTTGTTGATAGGGGAGTGGCTTCAGCGAGGGCCGGGACACAAAGTGGTCCCAAGACAACTCGTGTGGAAGTCAGTATAATCAAGTGGGAATTAAATAATCTATTAGCTTAACACATTTAACAAGATAATTAGTCTCGCTCATTGGCTCAAGGGCTTCTATGAGACTTGAGATAAGTCAGGAAGGCCTGGAATGGCACGATCGTTATCTTGTCTTCTCGAAAAATAATAGATTCTGCTCTGGTGTGCATGTGGAGCCGGAGTTCGTAAGAGGTTACCAGGATAACCCTAGAGGGGGGCCGGGACCTAGGAAGATCTCCTTTGGATAACCAATGCAATCTTTGTGATGAGACTCCTCCTATGACAACAGTCGATTTATTTGTATTGTGTTAGTACTTGATTCTATGATTCTGGAAGCAACGTGACCATTGTTCATGTCTCTCTGTACTGTGAGTATTTTTGTATATGGCCTGTGTTTAGAGGTAGTAGGATTGCCTTGGTTACCTTTTACTATCTCCTAGCACGAGGGTTGGGCCTACGGGTACCATATGGTTGGGTGGCGTGCACCTTACACTGTTGAGTTTCTCTTCATGTTCATGATGGCAGGATCTTCTTGTTCAAGGAGCTCGTGTGGTTCTTGGGAGTTGTTCTTCTCTTTCTTCATTGTAATTGTGGATTATTATATATAATTGCAGTACCTCATTTGTATCGAGGTGAACCTTTGTGATGTAATTGTAATAATATTTATGATCTACTCATTATTGGATTTAATGGTGTATTGGATGTTATGTGGTGTTGTATTTGTGGAAATATGTTCAATACATTTCTATGTGTTAGATTTATCTTGCAATGGTTTATTGCTTTGTTGTAAGTTGTATCTTGAGTTTATATTCTTATGCTATGGTTGGTTTTAATTTTATAAGTAATGGTGTTCACATGTAGATGCGTTGTGTGGCCTAGAGGATGTATGTGGTTAGAGTAGGATACGTTACTCGTCTTGTTTTACCTTTTAACAAAAAAAATTAGTTGTGCTTTCGCAATGTGCATCGTCCTCTAGGTTGCGGGATGGGGTTTTACACTGTGTCTATTTTAATGTCCTTAACATCTATTAGAAATATACATCCAGTCAAGGTCACCTACCTATGATTTTCCTCAACAACATGATGAAATCTAGCAAATCTTTGATGGTGAATCATGTCCCAAGGGTCAACGCTCAGTAATAGAAAGGTAATAGACAAATATTAGCCACCAAAATTTTCCCTAATGGTGGATGAAAGACTTTGAATGGCATATTGTAAAATATTGTTCACAGTTACAGTAAAAAGCCTTAAAAAATTAGGAAAGGTAATAGACAAATATTAGCCACCAAAATTTTCCCTAACGGTGGATGAAAGACTTTAAATGGCATATTGTAAAATATTGTTCACAGTTACAGTATCATTATTCTTGAATCCAAGTGTATTCAGTCATATAACACTTCACATTATTTTGTTCCAAAACAATTGATAAATAGAATGATGATGAGAATAGTGTAAAGTGAAAGATCAATACCCCAACATTCTTGAACTCCCATAGTCTGTTTACTCCATAGTCCACAACCTGCAACAATAACACAAGCATCTTAGCCAAAGAAATACAGCACAACTCCAAGAACTTGATCTCATATTCAATTCTTTTAA
The DNA here is from genome assembly GCA_007258455.2 of Sequoia sempervirens. Classification (NCBI taxonomy): domain Eukaryota; kingdom Viridiplantae; phylum Streptophyta; class Pinopsida; order Cupressales; family Cupressaceae; genus Sequoia; species Sequoia sempervirens. Next base: position 15,819 of record VDFB02283253.1, read on the forward strand.
CAAAGTAATGACTTAAAAATCTGATGCATGTTTGCCTTTTTATTTTGTGCCTTAGATAGCCTCCATTGCAACCTCTAATTCAGAAATTCTTGCATATGCATAATAACATGAGAAATGCCAATGTTCAAATGTGAAGTGATTCTTTGGCATGTCTCACTTTTTTAAAGTTTTCTACTGTTTTGCATAGTATGTGAAAGCTTTTATCAAAGTGAAAAACTCCAAAAGGTCATAAAGTGACATTAGAGATTAAAAAAGTCAAAAGATTGTTAAAGATTGGTTGTATTAATTATATTTATGGGGATAACTAGTAACCTTGACATAGATTCAAAAGGCAATGATTAATACGGAAGGAAGAGAAGCCCAAATGAGTGGGTAGCAAAATGAACAGCACAAATCATGGTATGAATAATAATGTTATACAAAGGATTTAAAAACTTAAACCTGACTGAATGAGTATGAGACATCATTTTATAGGGCATGGTATTACAATACGAATATAGTCATATTCTTAAATACCCCACAAAGTATAAAGGGGACATGAATTTTGCTATGACTAGAACAATACATCATGACAGTTAGATTTTAAGACAAATAAATTAATATAAATCATATGAATAGCACTAATCCCCATCAATTCTTACCCTTTTAAACACAACCCACGATGTTAGAATTTTGCATAAACAATAATTCTACCTTGCCTATGAGCTAATCACAAAACTAGGAAATGAATAAACAACTTCTATATTCAATATTATGGAGTAAATTTACAAAGAATAATGTACAAATATATAGGCCTCTTGGATTCATGGATTAAGGAGACATACATGTCCAAGAGGTAAGAGATAAACTCCCAATTAGGGGGGGAGTTAACTCACTCTAACTAGCATGATAGATGAAGTGTAACTAAACTTGGACTAGATAAATGTCAAGTATGTGCACAAATCAAGGCAATGACTAATTGACACTACCTAAGTGTACTTAAATAAAGTGAATAATAAAACATAAATAAGAATTATTCTAACCTAGTGAACTAACATGAACCTAGTCTAGAGATGATAATTTACTACTCTTGGGGGGGAGAGAGAGAGATTATGGGTCCCAACACCTAGGCCTAACCAGATACCCATGTACAATGAGAAGCCCTTGAAAAGAGAGAATGGAGAGAGAGATTAGCTGCTCCCCCAAGAGGTGATAACTCCTACACCCATGAAGAAAGAATGATCGTGCATGCCAACGAAGATCCATACCCGTCAAACAACATCCATTCCCTTAGGAAGAAGTAAGCCCAAAGGTATATGTAGAATGTCCTCCCTATCCATAAAAAAAATGAGTGAAAATGAGCGAAGAACACACAAGATTAGGAATTCATATCTATCGATCTCCTTGTTGGTGTCGTGTAGTACCAATCTCTGGTCAAGTGTCTCAAGTACAACTGTAGATAGTGATATCGCAAGGACATGTGAAGGATGAGATGGGACAAGTGCCAAGGGTGGTGAAGATGCATCTACTCAAGCAATGTCATCAAAGAGGATAGATAAGTCCTTAAGAGTGTCCTCTAGATTTGAAAGATGAGACTCAACCAAAATTTATGAAAGATCTATCAAATAAGTATTCCAAATAGTTATATCTAGAAAATATGAAGGATCCTATTGAGAAAAGCAATAGAATCCTTTAGAGAGGCAACTTGAAACACTATAGAGTCAACAAGAGGTGGTGGAATCTCAATGCCTGTCTCAAGAGCTCTTGTCTATGCCAGGTTTAGATGACTATACTACTCATCCCAAAAACTGCTCACATTTGTTACGCATGTAAATCTATCAAAATGTCATCAAGGGCAAAATGTTATAAGACATAAAGCTTTGACTTGTGATCGGTGTTCCCTACTACAAACAATATCTTGACTTGTTCCCAAATCATCACGAAATTTGGAGAAAACTCAACACGCTTACAAAGTGACTCAAAATATTGATTTAGATATTTTTACGCAATTTATTCTCAAAACTGATTTCATAATTAACATTAATAACATTGGTGTAGACGCTAAAAAATTGTTCTTCTAAACATCGACTATTAATTACCATTTATCATTTATCCTACCATTAATTAATCATTCGTTGTATCAATCAATGAAGAAATTTTATGACAGAAAGTCATTACAATGCTGCGGTTCAAGTTTATCTCCACTCCTCAAAGGTTTTGCCATAAATATTGAATTATTTGTTATTAAATTTCTTTAATATTAGAATGTGGATTAGTAAGCTATGTTTTGATAAGTCATTAAAACTTATGGTTTTAATAATTAAAGCAAATATCAAATGCAAAATGAAAGAAATCAAATAATTGTACAATGAGAAAAGGAGGAGACCGGTAAAATACTCGGGTAAGGGATTTCAGTCTCAAGTGAAACAGAGGTGAAAACAACATTTGCAATATTTAAATCAAACGTGAAAAAATGGTCAAATGCAAAAATATTTGCATGGGAGTGTGAAATAGGAATATTCCGAAGAGAGAAAAAAGCTTAAGTGTACAACGAAAAATATTTCATCGGGTAAAAACAAGGAGAAATATTTCACACAAAAGAAAAAAAAACAAAAGGAAACACTGTCAAAAGTTAAATCAAGTGTGAAAAATATTAAAATACAAAGGAAATGGCGGATACATTTCACAAAACCTGAAATATCTTCAAGTACACAGGTAAAGATATTTTATGTCAGGGAAAATAAAGAAAGATAATTCATGCAAGGTGAAGTGTGCAAGAAAGATATCTTCAAGCAGGAACAAATTTGGGATCAATGAGATGTTTGGGAATTTTAATATTTGATTGCCCAAATATTTTGGAAGGGAATGTTCACACAAATAAAATAACAGAAAATTGAATGGGCAGCCTACAGTCACAACATGGAGCATTGAAGGCTGCAATCGCATCTGCTACAGTCTCCTTTTTAACTCTTCTCTCTTCTCCTCTTCTATATATACCTCAAAGATACAATTATAAAGGCGGGAACATTTACAACAAGTATCTGCTGTTGTGATTTTCTTATCTCTAAGAGACAATTTAGTGCACACTTTTCTAGGTAAAGCTTGCTATTTTGTGCAGTTGTAAGCAGTAAGGCAACTGTATCTACTTTTCTCTCAAATATCATGATGGCTAATACAAATGTGTGATTTTTCCTTCACCTCTCGTATTACTGTTAAGTGTCTTCACTTTGATGATCGAGGTGCTGCTGTTTTTTGGTTCTTCTGGTTTGTCTGGAGATGCTCCCCTTTCCTTTTCTCTCCTCATCTACTGCCTGGTTCTAGGGGAGCCTCTTTGTATATTCTGCAGGGATTTTGTCCATGTAACTGTTTAATGATCAGTGAACTCAATCAGAAACAAACAAGCTATTGTCCCAATGATTTCCAGCTTTGTCTTTGTTCACCATTAGCTGTTTTATATGTATGTTTTCACTGTTGGTTATTGAATTGAGAATTGTTGAGCTCTGATCAGACAATGGATGGGTGTCTACTCTTGGCTTATGGCCTTTTTATGCTTTCTGTGTTTTAATTTTAGCAGTTCCTTCTTTCTCCCTTTTCTTGGCGTTATTGAGTTAGCTTAGAGTAGATAGGGAGCCAGCCACCAATCCAGAGATTGGCTTGTTGGCCATACCCCACACTAACTTGTCTTTCCATTGTTGGGGGTCACACGCAATGCATTTGTTTGCCAAAACCAAGGTGACACATAAAGGACCGTCAATGAGACCTTCTTCCATTCTTTGCTATCTACCTCTCATGGGAGTTCACGACAATACCCAAGGTTATGTCACATTGAGCTGGACACATTTATTCACTAGAAATCAGTACGCTACAAGGATTCAAACCAACAATGAGCCCATAGAAATTTGCAGCTTATCATATAGATCCATATTGCATATCAAAAGTCAACACCAATTTGGAAACCGTAGGTCTTGGCAAGGGTACCAAGACTATACCATGAGAACAATCCTT
>VDFB02283254.1:0-21844 GCA_007258455.2 Sequoia sempervirens
AATACATCACACTGGACTTTGGTACTTGGCTGCCATCCTTAAACAGTGAGTTTTCTAGTCAACTTAGTCTAAAACCTTTGAGGCTAGCTCACTTGATTTTAGAAACACTTATTAAAAAACTTGAGGTAATTTAGGGTAGTTCATTCCCTCAGGCTCTTACATAACTTAGAGCCTTGGGGGTGATGGAATCCCCCTTCTCTACAAGTTCCTATTTATTAAATATATCCAAATTCAATTATTTAGTTATTAAAGATGTTTGGCCTTGTCTTAGGAACTTGAATACCTTCATTCCACATAGAAATCTCAAGGGAATTGATTCTTAAACAAATTTCCCTTTACATGTCTCATATAACACACCTTTCCCAAGCTAGGTTTATGCCTCCATCTTAGGGTGTGTAGGACGATTTTTAGCCACACCCAAACACACATGTCCCTCTATGAGCCTCATTGGCGAAGCATCTTGGAGATGTTGCATGAGAAATATTCTTAGGTGCACATTTAGAATGTCATAACTGCATGACATAGGAATAAGTTTTGTCATTTCAAAAAATGGATGTGTTTTCCCTAATTATGGGCATGATAGATTGGATGAATATAGAAATAAAATTTGGAAGAGTGTTAGGAATAGGGAATGAAAGAGACATGGAAGGTATTGTAGTGGAAATGGTATAAATGGCCATGAGATTGATAGCTGATAGAAGTTGTTGGGGAATAACTTGGAGAGGTGAATACATAGAAATATTTAAAGGGGATGAAATGGTAAGTAATTAGGAAGAAGTTATGGCACTCAAAGTGATAGTTGAAGTAACAATTTTTGGAGTGGGTGACATGTTTATGGTAGGTGAAGCAATATAAGAATAAGATGGTCTAGTCATAGTGGATGAGAGAGAATTGAGAGTTGTAAACTTTGTGGGACTATCCTGAGAAGATATCTCCATTTTCTGATTCTTTTTGTTGTCTTCAATGTTTGTTACTTTGACCCTTCAACTTTTAGATATCATTTCCTTTTGTGAACCTTTTTCTTAGTGGTAGGTAGCCTTTAAATATCATTGAGCTTCTTATTTTCGGTCTTTCCATTTTCTTGGGAGATACAGTGGATTCTTTCATATTTTCACTATCATCATCTTTATAAATCACCTACCTAGAAGACTTTGACTCATCTAATTTAGCATGTATTTTATTCTTCTTTAGCTCTAAGAGTTTGTAAGTTAAAGGAACATTTTTTTGAATTATATTATTAATTTGAAAATCTATCCATTTCTTTCTATATCTAATGATATTAGTCATAATTTCATCAAGGTTGGTCATCTCTTTATTTTCTCAATTAGGAGGAGGGGAAAATTTATCAAATATTTCTCTATATTATTCCTCTTGCACAAGTTGACCATTATCCTCCAACCAATTTGGTACCACAACTAACTTTCAGAGTTGCCTTATATGTTTTAGTGGAATTATAGAGAAATGATTTTCTAACTTCATGTTCATCCAAGAACTTGGAACAAAAATCCTCAAGTTGCTGGACTTTTGATGGTATTTTTTACATATATTCCTCTTTAAGTTTTTTATTAGTCAAGGTGTGATATAGCTTGATGAGTCACTAGATGGCTAATTTATATTTCCACATTTGAATTCTTTGTTGATCATGAAGAGGTGAAAAAATAAAATCCTTTCCTAACTACAAGATTGTATGTAAGAAATTTGCGCATATCTTTTAATAGTTTTTTAGAGATATAAATTTTATCTTGCTACCACAAGAAGTATCATATTATCAGTTGGATAATTTTGGAGTTTGTATGGTGCTCCTAAGAATCCTTCAATTCTTAAATACATAAAATTTGGTGAAAGGTGGAAATTTTTTTTGCTTCCTCTCTTTAGGGTTTAAGACCTAGAAGGACAATTTTCACTAACTTTCACTCAATAACAAACGCTTGATATCTCAATGTAAAATATAGAGAGATCTTACAAGAGGGTTGTTCTATGGGTTGAATGCAAACTAATAAGGGGTTCATCACCAAGTTTAGACTTGGAAAGATAAATCAAATGCAAGATGTAACACTAAACCCTAATTCAATGCAATGACCTATAAAATGACCTATAAATGCAAGTAAAATAGAATAGAAAAGTAGTAAGATGAATGGTGTGCACCTAGAAATATGCGAATGAGTGATTGTAGCTCTAAAAAACTAGAAAATTTGACTTTTTGAACAATTGGGAGTCATTCCCCAACTTGGGGGAATCAGTCCCAGATTTGGATTTCTACACAGGAGCTTGTTTTAGCAAAAAGGGTATCTGAATCTACAAATCAATTTGGAGAACATCTATTGTGGGACTCATTCGCCACTCTTGGAAAATTAGTTGCATTCTTATTTTTCAGGAATTTAAAGTTCTGATTTGCACTTCAACACGTGCTTTTTCCTTCCAACTTGAATTCTGGATTCAAATCTACGAAAATACCTGCAAAACATAATATAAACTTGATTTGCTAATGGGGGGCTTACCTTGGTCAAACCCATGGTTTGGTAATTAAACCTTGATAGGATGAAACATGCATGTAAATAGGAATGTAAACCCTAGTCTTAAGTGTGTCTAAGGCTAAGAAATTTGAAGCACAATGTAATCTTATTTTAATGTGTAAGAGTATGATGCAATAATAGAAATATGAAGATAGATGACTCACTTGGAGAGATCTCTAATCACCCCAAACAAGCCCTAATTATTCTTGTACCTTACTTAGGCTAAATGTATAGTGATAATGGAGGATGGAATGACTTAGGAAACATGTCTTTAGGCTTGGCTTGATGGCTAGCTGCATCTCCCCAAGCTAGAATCCATCATGATTCAACATAGAAAACCATGATCAAACCTTGAAAATGCTAGATCTTGAATGGAAGTGAGCTTGAAGACCTGCAAAACACTTTAATGTTATTCCAATACTTCAACATTGTGTGCTTTTGAAACTTGAATGCTCTTGTGAAAGATTGCTTGAAGCCTCTTGATGCTTGTCTCTTGAAAATGCTTGCTTATCTTGCCTTAGTTATGAAATAATGACTTGAAAACTTGCTTATATAGGCATTAACACCTAATTTACTGCTATTTAGATCTCAAAGGTAGACATCCACCAAGAATTTGAATTAAAAAGGTGAATTTCCCACTCAAATTTGAAAAAGACCCCAAATGGGACTCATTTACCCAAGGTGGTGAATGTGTCCCACCTAGGGGACTCATTCACCCAAGGTGGCAAATGAGTCCCACCTTAGCATTTTGTGGTGGTTTTTTGGTATTTTTGGTGTTTTAAGTGATTTTGTCAAGTTTTTAGGTGAAATAAGCGCCAAGATCAGAAATAATGGGTCTTAGGAGTCTATAAATGATGACTTGACAAGATAATTAACACAAATGTGCCAAAACAGGTCCAAATTAAGTGTGAAATTACATCACTTTCAAGAGTGTACAATTTTCTACACTACATTTAGCCGCCACTTTAGCCCCCATATGACTCTAAATGCATATATAAGCTAAAGGACTCCAACAATAACCTTTGTTTCATAAAAGGATACACATATAATTTAATCATAATATGGGAGAATGAAGCTCCCACTATAGCTATCTCCAAAACCACAATGTTAGGAACTGCATCCTACAACATGAATTCATTAGTTTTCCAAAAATCCTCTTATCTAAATTTTTCTAGAAATGAATTTGAGGGTATATGTATACCCCCTTGATTCCACTTGCTTTATAGAGGTGGAATCAAGGCATCATTCTAGCCCCATCGAGTAGGATAGGTCATATCATAGGGTATTTCTATGTACCATAACTCATGATGATATACATTTGATGAGGATGGGAATGGAATCATGATTCCAACACAACAAATGATGTCGAAAGTGGAGCTCTCTAGCACTTGTTGTTTTGGTTTGAATGAAAGGAACTTTTTAACCCTAATATAGTAAAAACCTTAATTTTAACTTATATAAGAGAAAAATGTGAAGTAAATTTTAACTATTTTATCATTTACCTTTCTGTAGCTAGAGAGTGATTGAAGAGTAGTTGAAGATGTCAAGACGATGAGACTACGAGCCTACGAGATTGGACATCCTACAAGACCAGGTGGCCCACAATGAGCATATTCATTAGGTGAGTTGATTTTTCTACCTTAGCTTTGTCTTTATGCATTTATTTTTTGTTTTTTATGCATTTCTAGGTTAATATAGGGCCTTGAAAAAGTTCGATAAGCATCCCCTTTTTTGCAAAGTGTCCCTTTTTTTCATGAAGTGTCCCATTTTTTTGTAAAGTGTGTCGTTTCTTTGTGAAGTTTCCCAAAAGGGGTGTAAAGTGTCTAGGACTTTTAGGAGAGTACACTAGAAAAACTTTAGTACACTTTTTTTAATTTTTGATGTAAATATTTAAGATTTTAGGCTGCTTATAGGACACATTTTTTCTTTTTGTTAGATTACCACCCATTCACGACAGCATTTGGGTGGCAGACATATTAGATGCCTTCAAGATTTAGCCCCCACTATTTCAATAGAGGACATAGAGATTTTGCATACCACGAGATTATACTAGGCGTACCTCATGCCCTCCATGAGGTACCATGATCCTATGTTGGTGGCATTAGCAGAGTGATGGGACCGAGACACATCCACATTTCATCTGCCTATCGTTGAGATGACCATTATGATAGAGGATGTACAACACATACTCTGAGTTCAAATTTAGGGCGAGAGTACCTTTCATGGCAGAGCAGTCATTCTGAGAGATGGAATATGACATGTAGTACTACCTTGGAGGTATAGTGCATGATGGGACGGTGAGGCTATGGATCGATCTAGTGATGTTGCTATACTCACAGGCCCCACTAGTTGCACAGATTATGATGTTGACAGTATCACTAGTACTCGTTCCTGACAACTGGGGAGCACACTTAGAGGGATGACTATTACACATGATTCAAGGGACAGTAGAGCATAGGACCATGTATACCTTGGGGTGCAACATCCTAGCACATATGTAATATGATCTCAGATAATTTTTATTTTGGGAGGTGGACAATATGGTACACTATACACTTCTATAGGTGTGGTGCTTAGAGAATATTACATGCACTCGAATGATAGGGTTTGCATATCCCATAGCTGTAGGATACCCTTGAGCTTTTAGCTATCCATTGTGGCAGTTTTGGTAGTATGGTGACTTGCATTTTTTGAGAGTCTGATTCGATCTACTAGAGGAGGAGGAGATCCTTTGGAGGCCATATGAGACTAAAAAAATGAGGAGATTATAGATGGATAGGTTCTTAATTGGTAGACATGATTACATAGTATGTCCTTTCTACTATGATCACATCATGTGATAGTTTGATGAGGTTCAGATAACACCCAAGACATGACCCTTTTTAGAAGATTAGTATTGAGTTCCTGGAGACCCGGTGACTCTAGATGGTTCATTATCGAGGATTTTGTCTACAGTGACTTCGAGTTCTCACATCATAATATGCCTCAGGTCTTTGACATTGATGATGTTAGTACCATAAATTCCTATGAGGTGTGGTGGAAAATATCACGATCGGATCTCGTATTCCCAATGGATGAGCTGATAGGTGATGCAAGGCCACTCCTAGATGAGGGAGACATGGTGGAAGACATGGATGAGGAGACACAGTACAGGGCTATAGAAATATTTATAGATGTGATAGAAAAGGAGTATGATGAGAATAAAAATCTTGACTATGATGTCCAGGAGGAGGGAATGATGAGGATGTAGAGGAGGACCATCTAATGCGTGAGGGTGGTGAGGTAGAAAATGAGGATCCAATGGGTCATGAGTGGGGAGAACCATCTACCATTCATGTTATTAGATCACAAGTAGAAACTACAACATGCGCCAACACCCAAAACCATGGAGAGGCTAGTGCATCCTCCATGCCCTCTACACATGATGAGGTTGATTTCAAACAACCTACTAGAGAGCTAGGTGATGACATTATATTTATTGTCATGCTTATGGTTATGTTTTATGCTAAAATTTTATGTAAAAATATATATCATGATATGTACTAATTGTGTTTATGGTTTCTATCTTAGAGGAGCTATGGGAGATCTCCATGATCTCTATCATCAAGTGGATGTAGAGATAGTGCCTCCATCATTCAATGATGAGGGAATTGATTCAGACTATGTGCCCCTACCCATTGTAGAGAAGGACCCAGAGTTGTTTGGTCCATATGTTAGATTATGGGGAGCATATGAGAGTCTTAGGAGGTACACCCACTAAGGAAATGATGGCTAGGATGCACAATCATCTTGGATCCCAGCAGTTTTCAACAAACTATAGTTCTAGGTAGCTAGACTACAAGCGAAGAGAGATTAGATAACATGGGAGAATTAGGAGGCCCTTGGATAGGTACGGGTCTTATAGTTTTCTCTTAGTACACTTGGCAGATTGCGATCACGATCACATACCACTGTCTCTCGATAGACTACCACTAGACAAATGCAAGCACTAGGTCTTGAGGGATCTAGCAATCATAGACCTCACTAGCATTGTATATATTGATAACATGTACACAAAACTTTGATATATATATGAGCATTTGATGTTTTATTACTCATGTTTATTTGTTGAATGTTAAATGGAAATGTGATTAATTAAATAATCTTTGTAAGACTATTTAATGAATGTCTCCATGATTTAACATGTTTTATGTGATCTAATTAAAACTCATTCTAGTTTCTCTTAGATGCACCATTTTGATTAAGTATATTATGATAAATTAAATGAACCTATGATCTAATTAAAGAACATTAAATGCATATAAGGATCTAATCTAACATAATACACAAGATGAACTTGAATAGCATGAAAACTAAAGTAATAACTTAAAAATGAATTAAATAAAAACTTTAGTATTCAAGACACACAAATAACTATTTTTAAAGAATGAAGTAATGCAAGAGCAAATAAAATGTTATCCAGTAACTCTAATGCAAGTACTTTATAACTCACATTATTCAAGAGGATTATACATAATACTGACATAGATGCACAACATTAATAGGGTGTTTGAGAGGTGTTCCATCCATTTCTATTAATGTGTATGCACTAGACCCATAACTTTCATTAATTAAATAAGGTACTAACAAGTTAGGACTGGATTTTCCTTTCTTAGTCAGGTCGGCCTTAATGTTACATTGAATTTTGAATAAGACCAAATCACCTTTGTTAAATATAGGATGGATGACATGATCACTATAACTATGTTGTAATTTTCTAACATAAGCTTGGAGATGCTGAAGAGCGTTAATGCACTATTCATCAAGCATCAAGCATCTCAAGCTGGTGCAATAGTTGTTCTTTATATGTGTTTTCATCATTAAGTCCTTGAAGAGCAATCCTTAATGTAGTGAACGATCAATTTTTTAGGTTTGTAATCTATGTACTTCTCTTCCACTCTCAGGGATTTTCACCTAAAAGGAGATAGCTAGAACCCTAAATTGAAGTGGTTCAATCGAATTAAGCAATGTATGCTAGAATTATGACTAAATGTAATGTTCTATGTGTAGCTAATTGCTAAAATTGATTGATTATGAATGCAAAACTAATGAAATGTGCAATGTTTGAGAACCTGGTGTGATATGTAGAAATGCACTAGAAACATAAAAAAATGAAAATAAAAATGAATGAGACTTAACAAAGTGCACCTAGAAGTTGAATGCTGATCTTGGAAGGTTCTAGAAACTAGCAAAAATCATTGTTGATGACCAGTGGGAATAATTTTCCACTGATGGTGAATCAATCCTCCTACTGGTAAATTGTCATGAAATTGGTTTTCTAATTATCAGGAACTAAATTTTGAAAAAACCAAATTTTCCATCCTATAAGTGGGACTCATTCACCACTAATGGAAAATCATCCCTCCTCCAAAAATTTGCAAATTCAGGAATCAAGTTTGTGGGCCCAGATCTACATTTGTCTTCTTGTCTGATTGATGGAGTCAAATCTATAGAAAATGGGTTGAATGTTTATTATAGCTTGAACTTGTTTCTTTGCAATCTACCTACAAGACCTACAAACACACATGCAAAGAGGAAAATGAGTCAAGAATGAGGTGTAGGTTTCTTGGTGTCCATTTTTAGTAATCAAACCCTTAAATAAAGAAATGAAATGGAACCAACCAAAGGAATGATGAATAAAAGCATGAGAGTATCCAAACTCACCAAAATTCTTTTTGCTAAAGAATCACGAAGAAGATATGTCGATGGATGCTCCCAAGATACTTTATATTTTCTTGGACAAGATGAAATTTTAAAGTGCTTGAATGAAAGAGTGAATTAGTGAACTTGATGGATAGAGGTTAAAATGGATGGAAAAACACTTATTATACACACTTATGCCCTAATTACCCAAGAATACATCATAGACCAAAATAAAGTCTTAATGAATAAAAACACAAAGGAAATTTAAATTTATCTTGAATTTTGTGCCAAGAGGGACTCATTCACCACCCATGGCAAATGGGTCCCACTTTAGGCTTGCAATTGGGTGTCAAGAATTAAGAACATTTAATGTTGTTGAGTCAAGTTTACATTAAAAATACACTTAATTAAAGGCCTATAAGTGCATAAAGGGGCCAAATAAAGCATAAGAAGGTGTAAATAGTGATAAGAAGCCTAGAAAAGTGTGAAATCTTGTTACAACACTTTACAACACTTTAAAATAGGACTTGATAAGGGATAAAAAGGTGATTTTTAGATGGATTATAATAAGAAGAGTCTAGAAAAGTGTAGAAATGTGTTACAACAGTTCACAACACCTTCACAAGACATCATAATTTAAATATTTGGGACCTAATGCTGAATGCATAAGTTACATTGCAACATTAAATCAAAGAAAAATAGGCCAAGCATCATGGGAAAAGACCTAAAATAACCATGAAAATGTCAATGATCCATTTTCTATGGTAGACTATAAAACATCGACAATTGATTTGATTACCTTGCTATGATGTGATCTTGAAGTGTGATGGAAACATGAAGAATGTCTGTCTTGGAAGGTCGAAAAGAATTGATATCTTGGTGACTTGGAAATGATAAAACCTAAGTACTTGTTGGCTTGAGATGAAGATTGGTGGATGAATGAATGATAAGAGATGTGAATTATGGTTTAAGATTTATATTTATAGAAAATTCACCTATTTCACCCATTAATACCTCATCACAAGCCGACATGAAGTAATATTAAACTTAAATTTCACTTTTTTCCCACTCAAAGGTCAAAATTGAGCCAAATGGGAATCATTCACTACCCATGGAAAATGGGTCCCACGTAGATGGGACTGATTCTCCATGCATGGTGAATGGATCCCCACATGGAGCCATTTTGATAGCTAAGATGCTAGGAGATAAGGAAATAAGGTTTAAATCACAACATTGTTAGGTATTTCATCAAATATTTCCTCAGGATGCATAGTATGGGTTAATAAGGGCCTATTAATGATGATCTAAAGGCCAATTAGGGCTTGGGACATAGAATTAAATGTGAAAGTGTGATTAAATGCACTTTAAAACACTAAAATGAGGTCCACATAGCCTAGGAAGGCACAAGAACCAATGTGAATGTGCAAGATACATTACAACAAGCTAGTTTACCATTAAGTTTAATTCACAAGCCTTATAGATTGATGTAATAATGATATTACATATGTTTTATAATGATTAATTAGGGAGAAATGGGTTCATTAAGTCTAGAAAAGTGTGAAATTCCTTTACAACAGTTTACAACACCTTTACAAGACATCAATAAAAGCATGTTATTCAATTTGCAAGGGTCCAAGAATAGTTTGCATGCATAAAATGCCTCACAACACTTGAATCAAGGCTTCATTAAGTCCAATTATAATGAATTATTCCCAATTCAAGCAAGAGGTCCCTTTTTTCTACAACACAAGCTCCCACTTTAGTGATAGGATGAACTTGCTTCAGATTCACACTAAAGTAGCCATGCATATAGAGAGGGATCCAAATGCACTTATGTTAGCAGAAAGGAATAAAAATGAAGAGGTTGATCAAGCACACAGGATGAAGATCTCATGGAAAACTAAACATAAAAGACAAAGGGAACAAACATGTGAAAGAAAGAGAGCGAGAAGGAAAAGGAAAGGTCAGGATCAAGCTTCAATCATTTGTCCAACTAGTTGTGGATTAGATCTAGGTTGTTTTTTCTAAAAGGAAATGCATACTCACTAAGACAGCTAAAACTCATGGTTGTCTATTGGGTGAGAAAGGCCCAAAATTGAGAAAACATACACTTTCGGGTGGGAATGCACTCTAAGAAACACATGCAGGGGTATACCTCTTGATAATGCTTTAATAAGGCACCACAAAGGAAAATTTTTGGTTAAAATTACTTAATGAGATTTAAAGAAAAGCTACATATGCTTAGAACTCACGAACAAGTAGGATGGTACCAAGTAAGTACAATTTTTTATTCAAGGTGGCTATATAAATGCAAAAATGTAAATGTAAAGGTGTAAAATGCAAAAGGTGTTCAAATGAGTCTTGTTTAGTTCATGCGAGGTCTATCACTTAGGGAACATTGTGTAAAAATGTCTCCAAAAGAGGACCAATCAAAGAATAGAATATTCAAAACTTTGGGGATGTAGTGTGTTGTATCAGGCCACCAAGATGAATGCAAGATGCTAAGATAGATCACACTTATGAAGGAAAACACACCCAATTTCATCCATAAAGTGACAAAAAACATCGTATGAAGTGACAAGGCTGCACTGAGAATGAATAATGCAAATGAATAATGCCAATATATGCCCCCACATTAAAGGAATTTCTACACACTGTTCTATGAGCAATTACTTTAAATTAGCGAAGGGAAAAGGGAAAAATAGAAACAAGACATGAGAGCCAACTTGGAAAGCTCCTATGCCAAGTCATATGTATTTCTGAGTAATGATGCATCATGTAAAGGAAAGAGAAAGGAAAGAAAGAGGGGGTTTACCCCAAAAGGAAGAAGCTTACCAAAGAAACTTAAAAGAATCTATGGATTTGGTCACCAGTATATTTCATTGCTACAATTTTGAGTTAAAAAGAGCTCAAAACTATCTGTCATTCCACTGAATACATAGGAAGAATGACACAAAGACAACAAAAAAGAAAGAAAAATAATGCCCATTTTAGGTCAACGTGGAAGAGACATTGCAGTCTCGATGCTTTGCATCATCCCTAAAAGGAAAACACAAGCGAAAAGAAAGAAAATGAAAAATATTTTGGGTCAACATGAGGGAGAAATTTTAGTCTCAATGCCTTGCATCATCCCAAAAGGAAAAACAAAAAGAAAGAGAAAAAGTAAATGACCCTATGGGTAAACATGGAAAGAGATGGGGCATCTCTACACTTTGTGTCATCCCAAAAAGGAGTTCACATAAAAAAAAATGAAATAGAAAGGAAAGGACTTTTTGGGTCAACATGGAAGAGACATGGGGCATCTCTTACACTTTTCGTCATCCCCAAAATGAGGACACAAAATAAAAATGAAAGGAGAAAGCAATGGATGACATATAGAAGAATAGAGACAAAAATAGAGGAAGTACACAAAGAGAAGGAGAACATCAGTCACACACTATGGGGGAACATGATACACATGCAAAAGAAGGAAAATGCAAAAGGCTAGCAAGGTGAATGCAAGTCAACCATCTAATAGGTCATCCACCTCCCAATCATGTTCAGTGTATTGTGAGGGCGTATGACTATTCAAAGCAAGAATTGCAAGTGCCAAACTAGGGGAAGTACTAGGTTCCTCACTTGGTGGAGGATATTTATCATTTAAGCTCATGGAAGAGGAAAATAAAGAATTTAGATCATTATGCACTACATCGATTTTATAGATCTCCTGCTCCTCCTCATCATCATCAAAATTAATCATAATGGGAGGATGGAGAGTAATTTACAATAAAGGATGTATCAAGAGCTACAGTTATTTTATCAGATCATTTGGTTTTGATTGTTGTATTGTACTATCTTGTGGTAGGTTGGGAGGAGGAGGTGTTATTTTTTTTCAAGGGTGGGGGTTGATTTTATTTATTGTCTTCCATTTGTGACTAATGAGCAAGGAAACAACGATGATGCCTACGCTCCCTATCATCGCAGTTTCATTTAATTCTACTTTGAAGTTGTTGAGGGATAAGAGAAGATTGATCCACCATAGGCTCCTTTTCTTTCTGAGGAGGAATGGAAGGAACCAAAGGAGATGGGTCAATCACTTTCTATTTGGCTTTATAAACTTTATTAATGTGAGGAGGCATGACGGGGCTAGTTTCATTATCTCTTGGGCATTTAGATGATGAAGGTGAAGTGTTGATTGTTGGTTGCTCATGAGGTCACATTATTTGTTTAGGTTCAGATTCAGGCTCAAGCATTGTCTCATTTAGGATAGGAGTAGTGGAGGTGGATAGGGACATGTGGCGAAGAGACAATTCGGTTATTCATTTTGCTTTGAAATTTTGATAGGCAATGAAAAAGAAGTCCTTATGATGGGTGATGGGTTCCATAGGTTTTAGGCCAAAAAGTTCCTGGAAAATTATCTTTAGAGGAAAATGGATTAAAGCCACTATGGTGTATGGTAAATATTTCATTGCCATGCGGAAACTTCAGACATTTATGAACAACTGAAGGAACATCTTTCATCAAGCAAATCCAAGGATGACCCTAGTTCTGAGATGGCCAATCAATTATGGAATGAAAGAAAACATTGCATCAAAATCTTTTTAAGGTCCTATGTAATGTGGGAGTATGGCCAGATCCAATGCGTGGGGCATGCAAAACTAGTATTTTTAATCCATGTGGTTGGTTTATCCTTAAGTATCTTGATAAGATGTAATACTAAAATTCTTTGTGATCACATTCTACGCCATAGGTGAGATCTATTAACTATCCTTTGGTGGGCTTATCATAGATGTGGTTGGCTATATAAAAAAGACGCCGAGGGAATCATTTAAGTATATCATGAGAAGAAAAAAGTAATATCAAAGAGATTTTTTGTGTGGCCCTTACGAGGGATAACATCTAACATTCCCACCATTTCATCAATAGGATTAACACGTGTAACATTTGGAGTAATATCATGTTGTTCATTAGTTGTATCAACATTCATCGTGTCATTGTTTGAAGGTTCATTAGCGTTGATGAATGAAACATTGTGTTTAGGCATGGGATTAGTGAATATTTGCAAATTCGTATTGGGGGGAGCAACATACATAATTCCTTTTGCATTAACATTTGAAATGGATAGACCACAAAAATTGATGAGGTCTTGCACTATGTGTTTAAGATGCTTACATTGTTTTGTGTTATGTCGATTTTGTCTATGAAAATGGAAATAACTGTTAGGTTGGAAGGTTGAAAGGTTGGAGGCTGAGGTTTGGTGATATCTAATGGTTTAAAAGGAGGTAAAGAAATCATTTGTTGCTACATAAGTTGGGTCATAGTGTTATGAAGAGAAATGAGTAAGGGTATAAACTATCATTTAGGATGTCCATAACTGTAAGGGATCACAACTTTAATAGCTGCTACTTGGTTGTTGATAGGTTGAGGTGGTTGTTGAGGTGGGGGGTTGAATTGTAAAAAACCATTTGTTCGGATTGTGAAATGGTTGTGAATTTTTTGAAGTGATAGGTTTAGATTTCTCAACTCGGTTGGAAGTGGATTTTGAATCATGACTAGTAATCAAGCTATGATAGTCACAAAGGGTTGTGCATAAATGCATGAAGGAAGGAAATTTCATCATGGTTAACGTATCTTGAATGTGAGTTTGCAAGTTTTCAATAAGCATATTTTGGATATGTGAATCAAGAATCTTAGCATCATGAGCTTTGTGCGTGGCATGAAATAAAATTGGTGAGCTTTTCATCGCATTTTGTGTTTTACACCTGTTAAATCATCCATTGTCGTTTTGGGAGTAATATGGACTTGGAAATGACTTATAAAGGCATCAAAAAGTTCATTAAATGATCAAATTGAATGATTGGTTAAGTTTGAAAACCACTCCAATGCAGTGTCTTTTAAGGTCCTAGGAAATAATTTGGCTAAAAGTTAATTGCCGAGGACAAAATCACTACACAGGGTTGTATAAGGATTGACATGAGTAGTAGGGTCTCCTTTACCTCCGCACTTCTCAAACCTAGGCATCCCAATTACCTGTGGCATTGGGGTTTTTAATATTTCCAAAGAAAGTGGGCTACTATGGACGTAGTATGTGGGTGGTGTGGTTTCATTTTGGCTAATGGTGGATATTGGTTGTTGCATGGAGGAAATGGTTTGAAGGAGTTGTGTAATGAGATGGTTAGTGTAAGTGGTATGAGGTGGAAGAGAGAATGGTGATGGTGTATATGTGATGTTAGGATAAGTGAGGGGGACACTAAGGGAGGTGAAGGTGGTGGAGGATGGAACATGTGATGAAACCAAAAAAATAGGAATGTTGGTTGGAATAGTGAAATAAGGAGTCACATGACTAACTAGTTGCATGGTTGTTGTATCTTGGGAAGTGTTATATGTAGGTATGGATGCTATAGTTGAAGGAGGAGGAATGTGAGATCCTCCTTGGCTGACCATAGTGTTTGTTGGTTGAGATGTGTCAGAGGTGGAAGAAGCATGTTTTTGGTATATTTCAACAATTTATTTCATGACATCTAAACCCTCATCACTTTCAAGTATTTGATGTATGTTGTCTATGGCAAGAATTGCAGTGGTGGAAATGTTTTCAAGACACAAGTTTTGTTGCAAGTGTGCTAAATCCTCATGAATGTTAATGAATTTATCTTGTGGAATAGGATCATTGTGTGTGTCAACATGCATTATATGTGAAGGTAAAGGTGTATTAGTGGTAGTATTCATTCCTAAGGCACCATTGTCCCTACTAGGAGTAGGAGCTCGAGACAACCAAAGGTCCACAATGAGTATGTTATTGCAAGATTCCATAAGTTGAGAACTTTTTCTCACTAAAGTATTATCAATAGGGCACCAAACACTCATACAAATAACACAAGAGGTGGGGTGGATGCAAATACAATGCAATCTAGGAATAAAATGTGAATAACAAGAATTATATAATCTGAAATAGAAAAGAAACAAGAGAAAATAGAAATGCAAAAAATATTGTACAAATGACATAAATTGCTATGCAAAAAGTGCAACTGGACTGATTCGACCAGGGTGGCGAATGAGTCCAGGAGTGAGATTTTTTTGTGTTTTTCAGAAAATTTAAAGTGATTTTTATGTGTTTCAGATGAAAAATGAGGATGCAAATGTAAAATTTCAGATTTTCTAATGTTTTGAAGTGCAAGAAATAAATCTATACGAGATATTCACTAATGCAAATGTGTAAACCCTAAGATTCAAAAATAATGAAAAAATATAATGCGATTGTGTCCTAGGATGTAAATACATATGCAAATAAGAAAGATAATATCTTCAATATGTAGGTTCACCAAAAATGAACCATCAATTTTTAGGTTTGTAATCTGTGTACTTCTCTTGCACTCTTAGGGTTTTTCACCTAAAAGGAGAGAGATAGACCCAAAAATTGAAGTGGTTCACTCAAATTAAGGAATGTATGATGGAATTATGACTAAATTCAATGATCTAAGTGTTGCTAATTGATATAATTTATTGACTATGAATGCAAATATAATGAAATGTGCAATGTTTGAAAACATAGTGTGATATGCATGAATGCACTAGAAACATAAAAAAATGCAAATAGAAATGAATGATAATTAATAGAGTGCACCTGGAAGTTGAATTTTGATCTTGGAAGGTTTAGGAAACTAAAACAAATCACTATTGATGACTAGTGGGAATCATTCTACTTGATGGAAAATTAGTCCTCCTAAATGTAAACTATCTAAACTAGTTTCTAATAGTTGAGGCCGAGATTTTGACAAAATTATCTTTTCAACCTATAGGTAGGACTCATTAGCCATTGATGGAAAAATTAGTCCTCACTCAAAATTTGCAAATTCGGGGAATCAAGTTTGTGGGCCCATATTTGCACTTGTCTTCTTGTCAGGTTGACAAAGTCAAATTTGTAGAAAATGGGTTGAATGTTGTCTCCAAGCTTGAACTAGGGTTGGGTTGACTTGAAATACTGTGATGATTTGTTGAACACTTTCCAACATCTATTTCTTTGCCAAATCTGCCTACAAGACCTACAAACACACATGCAAAGAGGGGGAAAATGGTTAAGGGTTAGGGTATAGGGATTTGCCTTGGTCAAATCCCACTTTGGTAATCAAACCCTTGATAAATAAATGAAATGGAATGGAAACAAGAAAGGAATGATGAATAAACAACATGCAAATGTACAAACTCACCAAACCCTTGTTGCTAAAGTTTGAAGATATGTCAATGGGTGTTCCAAGATACTTGATATTTGCTTGATTGGATGATGCAAAGTGTTTGAATGCTTGAATGAATGAGTGAATTAGTGAACTTGATGAATGGGGGTTAAAATGGATGGAAAAACACTTATTTATACACACTTATGCCCTAGTACCCATTAATATAGCATCACAAAACTAGGAATGGGTCTTGGTGAATTAAAACCTAAAAAGAATTTGAATTATTTTGAATTTTGAGCAAAGGAAGAGTCCCTCATTCGCCACCCATGATGAATGGGTCCCACTCTAAGCTTGCAAGTGGGTGTCGAGAATTAAGTTACATATAATGTTGTTTGTTGAGTTTACATTAAAAAATAAACTTAATTAAGGCCTATAAATGCATAAAGGGGCCAAATAATGCATAAGAAAGGTGAATATAGTGAAGAAAAGCCTAGAAAAGTGTGAAATATTGTTACAAGACTCTATAACACTTTAAAATAGGACTTGATAAGGGATTAAAAGGTTATATTTAAATGAATTATAATAAGAAGAGTCTATTAAATTTTAGGAATGTGCTACAAAACTTCACAAGACCTTCACAAGACATCATAATTTAAATATGCAAGACCTAATGTGAATGAATAAGTTACATTGCAACATTAAATCAAAGAAAAATGAACGAAGCATCATAGGAAAAAGAGCTGAATAACCATGAAAATGTTAATGATCCTTTTTTCTATGTTACACGTAGCGATTTGTAACTCTAGGGCATAATTGCCTCAGTACCATAAAAATGGTTATAGGGAGAAGACCTGGTTGATTATCTGATACTAGTCTGGTAAGCCCATAATGCATATGTCAATTGTGTGTGCCAATCCTTGTTGTGTTTATTTACTGTCTTCTTTAGGATTTGTTTGAAATTTTTGTTAGTTGATTCAGCTTGATCATTAGATTGTGGGTAATAAGATGTTGAATAGCAATGTTAGATGTTAAATGTTCAATGAATTTCTTTATGTCATTATTCTTAAATGGTGTCCCATTGTCTGAAATCAATGTTTCCAAAGTGAGCAATAATGTGTTCCAATATGAAATGACATATTACATTAGTAGTTGTTGATTGAAGAAGAATAGCTTCTACCCATTTTGTGAAATAATTTGTCACGGTGATTATAAAGGTATGTCTGATAGAGGAAGGTGGTGAGATTTTTCCAGTCAGATCTAGTCCCTATAGCTAGAATGGCCATATAGGAATTTGGGCCCGAAGGTCAGAAGTAGGAGCATGAATCAAATTGTTATGTT
This sequence comes from Sequoia sempervirens, assembly GCA_007258455.2. Lineage (NCBI taxonomy): Eukaryota > Viridiplantae > Streptophyta > Pinopsida > Cupressales > Cupressaceae > Sequoia > Sequoia sempervirens. The sequence continues at coordinate 17,684 of VDFB02283254.1, forward strand.
CTTGACATTTGTGACATCTCTTAACATATTCAAAGCAATCATTTTCCATATGTCTCTAGTAATATCCCATGCAAATGATTTTTTGAAGTAATGATCTTCCTCCAAAATGGCCTCAACAGGAACCTGCATGATCCTCTTCAAGTGCTATGGAGATTTTGGATTCTTTAAGACATCTAATTAAAATTCCATTAAAGGATCTTCTATATAATACATCGATGAGAATTATATACTTAGTTGCAAGCTTGCAAAGATGATCTCGAGTATTTTTAGTTGTTGTCCTAGGAAAGGTACCTTCCTTTAAATAATTAAATATCAATGAATACTATTCACTAGAGCCTTCCATAGTTGTTATCAATACATCTCCGATTTTGGACTCAATTGATGGTTTCATGATTGGATGAATAGTAAATGTGAAATCCTTTAAGGATCTTGAGGCAAGATAACAAAAGCTACACTTGCCATTGCATTCGCATGTTGATTATCCTTTCGTTGGATGTTGTCAATGGTAAATGATTCAAACTTCTCTAACAAATTCATTGTGAGATCCTTGTATTTTGATATTTTTTCATGCTTTTCTTGACATGTCTCATTTATTTTCTTAATGAATAATTCTGAATCACTAAATATATTGATATTTCAAACTCCCAAAGCTAAAATAACACACAATACATCAATTAATGCTTCATATTTTTCTATGTTATTGGTGCATAGAAGTTTAAGCAGTTTAATAAGGGAATAGGCTTTATTGTAGGTGGAACTATTATAACCCCAACGTTTAAGCCTCTTCTACACTTAGATCCATCAAAGTATAATCACCATGCTTTGTAATATTTTTGAATAGTCCACACATTCTTATCAAGGATTGTTTCTACATTAGGTAATGCTATAGGTGAGGGAGCGTCTGTTAAGTGGTCGATGAAGTCTTGTTCTTTAATTTATTTTTGTTAAACAAACTTAAAAAAACTTTGTTAACAACATAACCCATTTAGCCAAGCATCCTAATAAATCTATTTTATTGAAAAGATGTTTTAGAAGATCAAATTTTGTAATCACATGTATTTATGCATTCAATAATTAATGTCTCAATTTACTTATAGTGAATACAAGAGCAATTTTTTTTCTATTGTTGTGTATAATTTCTCATAATCAATAAAAGTTCAACTAATGTAATAAACAAGATTCTCTTTACCATTTTTGTCTTGTTGAGCCAACAATGCTGTGAGAGCATGGGTTGATGTAGCTGTGTAAAGGATGAATGATTTATTTTACATAGTGGGTTGTAAAATAGGTGGAGTTGCAAGGTACTCATTCAAACTATCAAAAGCCTATTTATAATCCTATTTCCAATCAAAGTGCACATCCTTCTTGAGGAGATGTGCAAATGGTATGGTTTGATCGACTACAGATGCTAGAAAATGACTAATAGCTTGAATTCTTCCTTGTAATGTGTGCAATTGATATACGTTTTTAGGAGATGGCATATTAAAGTCTATAGCATCAATTTTCTTTGTGTCCACCTCGATGCCTCTATCAAATATAATAAAACATAGAATTTTTCCACAATCTACACCAACGACACTTTTTAGATTCAATCTCATGTTTTATTTTCACATTTTCTCAAAGATTTTCTAAAGGACATTCACGTTTTATTGTTTTACAATTAAAGATTTGGCTAGAATATCATCAACATAGTCTTCCAAAATATTGTGTATGTAATCATGAAATATTAATGTCATAGCTTGTTGATATGTTGCACCCACTTCTTCAATAAAAAAGGAATCATGACCCAAAAAATGTTCCCAGTATTTGTGATATTTTATGGGTATGTGCGGAGATCATCATGGAAAAAGCGAGGCCCTTAAGTGGCAAAATTAGAAAAATCAGAGTGTTTGACGACAGTAAAATTTGAATAAGTTATCTATGTTATTTCAAAAATATGTAAAAGTGAATCTATAGAAATTGAATGTAGTTTCTAACCTACTAGGTTTATTTAAAATAAATAAAATCTATTTGGTGAAAATTTGAAATTTCAATCTTGATAGTACTAATTTTAGGGAAAATAAGTAGATGTGCGTAGGCCACCTAAATAATAAAATGATAATATTTTTTATAATATTTTATATAAGTAGAGGGACTCGTAATGGATACAGTATATTTTTTTTTGTAATTTTTTTCCAAGTAAATGAATAATTATGATTTTTTTATTACAACTTTTAAAAAATATAAAAACTCGTATGTCTGACCACCTTAACTTGGTCAAAACTTCACGACATTCAAATTTTTTTTTTTAATCCTATAGTAATGTAAAACATAGAATGTGATGCATGTTTTGGATTGAAAAAATGTGATAGATGTTGGCAGAAATTGTAGATGTTTTCAATCTGACCTGTCGATTAGGACTTTAGTAGTAATTCTAATAGAAAATGAATAATAATTATTTATTAAATTCAAATTAAAGAATAATTTATATTGGTGGAAAGTTGAGAATCTCCTCTAAAAACACTTTTTGTTTCATCAATTTTGAGTTAAAAAAAAATTAAAATTGACCACATACCCTACAAATACACAATATTATACTTTTGGCATCCTTGATCCACGCACATATATATATTGATCTCGAGGGTTGATAAAGATTTGATTGTATCCAGAAAATCCATCAAGGAATGACAACATAGCATGTCCTGCAGTTGAATCTACTATCACGTTGATATTAGGAAGGGTGAAATCATCTTTTAAAGATGATTTATTCAATCATGAAAATCCATACACATCCTAATATGATTGTTAGGTTTGGAAACTACAACAATGTTTGAGATCTGGAAGGAGAATAATCTATAGGTCTTATGAAACTAGCCTCAAGGAGTTTTTCAATTTCTCCCTTAACTAGCAAGGCTATCTTAGGATTCCTTTTTCATATCTTTTGTTTAACCAACTTATCATTTTCAGTAAGGTACATGTTGTCTATCACTAGATCTTAGCATTGATTCTTGGCATATTTGAATATTTCCAACCAAAGTTTTCAAGAAAGTCGTGGAGTAAGATTATGTGATCTTCTTGTTCTTCATCATCAAGGAAATTTCCTATCTTAATGACCTTCTCCTTATCATTGATTTCCATTGGTATGTCAATTGTATCTCCTAGAGGAAGTGCAGTTGGCTCTGGAAATTTAGGGTTGTATTCTTCCTTACTCATATATGTCTCATTACTTTCCTCTTATACATCTTTTTTTTTGGTGCTAACCATAGCGCATGTAACCTTTTTCTTTTGAGGAGTAGTGGATGGTTTGTCATAAAATCCTAGAATTTGTTTCAAAGCTTCATCATCTTCAAAGTATTCCCATGATGGTTTAGAATTCATATCAAGAAATTCAGGATGTTTCAAGGTGAGATTGATTTTAGGTTTACACATGATGGTGTTGATGTTTAACGATGGTCTCTTTGTTCCTTGTGTAATCTTAGAAGGGAAATACCCCAAACCAATTTTTATCTCTCGTGTGTTAGCCTCTATAGGAACACACATGCCTTGTTCTTTCTTTCCACATTCTTTACCATTATAGCCCAATTTTTTCACAAGTTCATAACCTCTCCCATAAAGTTTTACCATTTCTTTCAAGTTTGGTAGTTGTTGATAATATATCTCATCAATGTTTGTTGTATAGCTTGTATCTTCTTCAAGAGTGGATGAGGTACAAATGCTTGTGAATATTCTTCTGAATTTTGAGTTGACATGACCATTGGTTGCTTTTTTTTTCATCTTCTTTTCTTTTGATTATGTATTCTCCCATAAATGAGGGTGTGAACTCCAATGAACCCCAATCATCATCTAATAAATTTGACATTGTTTATGTTTCTTTTTTGTCTTCCCCTATAGGTTCTATGTTCGATGTTGGAATCAATTTATTTAGATGACTTGTCATTCATTTTCAAATTGTAGGAAAAATTTAGGTTTGAGGTCTATTTCAATTTGATACACCTTATTTTCACAGACATACTTCAATATACGATGAATGGTTGAAGGAACTACATGCATTTCATGAATCCAAGGTCGCCCTAAAAGAAGATTATATGAAAGATTATTGGGAATTACATAAATGGGAGTCTACAAGGTTACTTTTCCATCTTTAATAGGTAAATTAATGACACCCAATGATTGTTTTCCATC
>VDFB02283255.1:0-25964 GCA_007258455.2 Sequoia sempervirens
TTGGGTTGCAAACTTGGTTCCAGTGTGAAAGAAAAATGGTGAAATCAGATTGTGTGTAGATTTTAGAAATCTTAACAGAGCATCAGAAAAGGATAATTATCCAATACCTTCATTGGATGAGGTACTTCAGATTGTCAATGGCTCTCAAATGATGTCTTTCTTAGATGGATACTCTGGGTACAACCAAGTCATGGTGCAATATGAGGACAGGCATAAGACTACTTTCACCACAAAGTGGGGCACTTTTTCCTATATAAGAATTCCCTTCGGTTTGATCAATGTTGGAGCTACATTTCAGAGGGATATGGACATTGCTTTTAAATAATAATTGGAAAATGCATAGTTATTTATATGGATGACCTAATAGTCTTCTCAAAGAAGAGAGGAGACCACATAGTGGATTTATGCAAAGTGTTCCAGAAGTGCGGGGAATTTGGTATATCTCTTAATCCAAAGAAGTGCATCTTTGGAGTGACAGAAGGAAAGTTGCTTGGGCATGTTATCTTTGAGAAAGGAATTTCCATTGATCCAGAATGAGTTGAAGCTATACTCAAGATCCCACCACCTACTAGCAAGAAAGAAATGAAGTTATTCTTTGGAAAGATCAACTTTGTGAGTAATTTCATCACTGGGTTTGCAGAAATAGTCAAGCCACTAAATGCATTGTTGAAGTAGGAAGCCAAGGTTGAATGGAGTGTAGAGGAAAAAGAGGCATTTGCAGAAATTAAAAGAGCTATCATTGAGGCTCCAGTTCTGGTAAGTCCTAATTATGGGAAGCCATTTTACATATATTCATTTTCTTATGATCATTCTTGTGTTGGCATGTTGACCCAAAAGTCTAACCAAGGGAATGAACACCCAATAGCATTTATGAGTGCACCACTGAAAGATGCAGAATTGAGATATCCAAGTGTGGAGAAATAGGCCTATGCCTTGGTTAGAGCTGTAAAGAAGTCTAGACATTATATCCTTAGAAACAAGGTGTTTACAATAGTCCCTAACCCTGTAGTTAAACTGCTATTGATGCAAAATGAGTTGGGGGAATGCAGAGTGAAGTGGGTAACAATGTTTCAGGAATATGACATAGAAATTCAACCCATGAAGTTGGTAAGAGGACAAGGACTTACAAGAACTATGGTAGAAATGGGCCCTGACCTTATAGTCCAACATTACAATATTGAAGATGTTTCTCCCAGGGGATGGTATGATGATATCATTCACTATCTATTGAATCAAAGGTGTCCTGACCATCTCAATGCAATACAAAGGAGAGCTCTATAGTTGAAGAGTGATGGTTTCATGCTTAAGGGAGTTGTTTTATATAAAAGAAATCATGAAGGAATATACTTAAGGTGCTTAAGACAACAAGAGGTTGAAAGGGTCATGGTTGAATTTCACTATAGATATGGTACTGGCCATGGATTTGCACATTCTACTACAGACTAGATTCTAAGGGCTGGTTATTATTGGTCAACATTGTTCAAGGATACACACAGTCATGTCAGAACCTGCCATGTATGCCAGACTACAACAACCAAGGAGAAGTATGCAACTCTTCCACTCCAACTGGTCTTCGACGTAAAACCTTTTGCACAATGGGGGATGGACTTCATTGGTCCCATCAATCCACCTTCTTTTGTTGGTCACAAGTATATTCTCACCATTACTAATTATTTTACACAATGGACTAAAGCTCTGGCATGTAAACAGTGTACTTTTGAAGTGGTAATAGATTTCATTGAATCAAGTATTATCAATTGCTTTGGATGTCCTTTATCTTTAGTTTGTGATAATGGTCCTGCATTTGCATCTTTGAAATTTTCCAATTGGGCCTTTGATCATGGAATCATAATAAATTTTGCATCCAATTATTATCCACAAGGTAATGGGTTGGCTGAGTCTTCCAATAAAAACCTCTTAACAGTCATCTGTAAGTTACTAGAGAAGAATCCTAAGGATTGGCACACTCAACTTAGATTTTCCCTGTGGGAAGATTGTACTAGAAAAAAGACTTCCTTAGGGACTTCCCCTTATCACCTTGTGTATTTCCTAGAACCTGTATTCCCAATCCAATTGAGGATCCCCACTTTACAGTTCATTAATGAGTATTATGATGAAGAAAACAGGCGTGAGGGTCGCCTACAAGAACTGTTACACCTTGAAGAGAAAATAGACGAAGCCTTAGAGAGATTTTCCAAACATTAGGTGTAGTTAAAAGATGGTTTGACAGAAGAGCCAAGGTAAAATCCTTTAGGATTTTTGACTTGATTCTCTATTGGGATAAATCCCATGACCGTAAGGGAGAGCATGGTAAATTTGAAAAACTTTGGCTTGTCCCTTATCATATTTCAGAGATCCTAGGTGATAATTCTTTCCATTTGAAAACTCTCACTGGGGAGGATATCCCACTGCCTGCCAATGGGCAGTACCTGAAGCATTATTTCTAGTCTTGAGTTATTTTTCAACTCCCTTTTTTGTACATAGTTAGATTATGGTTTTCTTTCTATTTTGTTTTCTTTGCTTTGTTTTGGTTAGATTAGGTTTCCCTTTTTTCTTTTCTTTGGTTTTTTTGGTTAGTTTAGGTTTACTTTCAGTTTTGTGTTTTTTCCTTTGCTCCTGCTTTGGAGTTATCTTGTTTTATCATGGGTGTGTTGCACCTGTATGAAAAATATACCTTTATCTAGGACTGTTCTGAATATTTTATTGATGAACTTTTATCCAATTTCTTGAATGGATGGTTGAGGTCTTTGTTATTGTCAAACAATCTAAATGTTTGATTTAAGGATGATGGGTCACTGGTTTGCTTTGAATTTGAAGTATTCTAAAATCTTATATTTTATATACATCTTAAGTATCCTGAGGTTGCGGTAGGATCCTTGCAAGGTCTTGTTGGGTGAAAAATATTATTTCTTCTTTAGCACCACTGTGGTTCTCAACCCTGAGTGTGAACTTCATTGTTCATAGGTTGAAATATAAAAAAGTGAAAAGAAAAGGAATGTTGAAAAGAGAAAATGATGAAAATAAAAAGAATGAATTCAAATAATCAAGAGTATCTGAATATCTCTATTAAGGCTATGGGTGCCTAGTTGGAAATAGAGCTATGTTCGAGAGAGTCACAATGATAACCTTGTTGGGGCTATAGATGCCTGACTGATAGTGAGGCTCTATCTAGGCTGCTTTTGAAGTTAGAATCTTTACATCGCCTATCTTGACTAAGCCTAGTTTTTGCAGTAGCTCAAGGAGGGAAATGAACTCATGTGCACACACTTGGATTTTCAATTTATGGAAGGTTTTGTCTGCCTTTGGTTTTGATTCTTTAATTTTTGCATTTAGATTTGTTTTGTCTATATACTGAGATTGAAACTAGAGAAGACTATGAAGAAGATAGAGCAAAGTGTGAAGTAGTTTGAGTGAAAAGTGAAGGAGTTTTTTGTGCTTAATTGGAACTATAATCAGGCTTGTGTAGAAGCTATTTTCTCAGTTCACACCCTCCAGATTTTAATCCTATTTTTTATTATTGGGCAGTGAGCCCCTTTTGTAATTGAGCAGTGAGCTCTAGGTAGTGTGCCTAAATCCATGTGCATTCCCCTTTAATTTTTTCATTATACTTTTAATAGGGTATAATATTGTGGACTAAAATCCACCATGGTTTTTCCCCTAACAAGGTTTCCACGTAAAAAAATCTTGGTGTTCTTTGTCTCTCTAATGTGTTAATTATTTATGGTTAATTGCTTATTCATCAGATTTGAGATTAAGTAAAGTTTGAAAAGTTTATTATTTTGTGACAACTGATTCACCCCCCATCTCAGTTGTTTGTCCTTGTTTTTCTAACATATTATATATTATATTTTAATATATATTGCTGCTCATCCAAGTGTATAACCCACTAATAAACAAAATGGATATTCGTTATAGACAAATATCCATCACCTTTGTTATTACAATATCTTATGTTATATAATATATATTATATATCATTATATAATATATATTATATATCATTATATAATATATATTATATATTAATATACATTATATATTATAATTTAATATAATATATAATATTATATGTTAATATATATTATATATTAATATTAATATATTTTGTTGCATAAACCACTAATACACAAAAAAGATATCCAAGAATAACGGATATCCGATAATAATGGATATTCGTAATAAAAAAATATTCATTATTTGAACTTTAAGAATTATGATTTCTTTTGACATATGATATATATTTATTATGTATTAATATATATATATATATTAATATTATATTAGTATATAATATATAGTCATATATTTTTATATATATTAATATATATTATATATTTTTATATATATTAATATTATATTAATATATTTAATATAATAAATAAATAATATATAGTATCCCATTCTATAATCCCTACACCCACTCTCTCTTTCTCTCCCACTCTCCCTCTCTCAAACCCTCCCCCACCTCCTCTCCATGTCTGCTATCATCTGCGCCATCATCGCCCGGCAATACGTATGTCTGGGCCATCGCCATGTCTGCATCGGTGGGATAATGCATAGATCATCATCACGTAATAAGCATCTTTGGTCATCATCGCGCATCATCATGTATCCCGATGCCGATATGCTTATCATGCATCACGCCATAATAAATATCACTTCATCATAATGCATCATCACGCTCATAAATGGCGTACTTATGTTAAAAATATCGCCATAGCCATCATAAATATCCATGCATCACGTCATGCCATGTTTTCGCCATCATAAATAATATCGCCATCATCTGTGTAGATCGTTATCTGCCCCATCTGTCGCCATCGCAGCATATCAAACCATCCGGCCCCTCCATCCATCCCTCCACCCTCCACCCTCCACCCTCCACCCTCCACCCCTCCTGCCCTCCACCCTCAGATTCACTCATCCATCTATCCACTCACTCCTCTCCCTTCCCCTCCCTCTCTTCCATCACTCTCCCACCCTCTCTCACCCTCTCTCCCACCCTCTCCTTGTTCATTTTTTGCACACATGCCCCGCTGAAAGTAGGGACCCTCTTTTGCTTTAATTTTTAGTGTTTTGGCCCTTTTATTTTGAGGATTTATCTTGCTTTGGCATGAGCCTAAATGTTTATCTTCCTTTCCTAAGTGATTCCCCTGAATTACACATTGAAAACCTTAGGTTCTAGGAAAAGTTTAGGTTTTCTCCCCAGTTTGGGATTTTCCACCCTAGCCGAATTTTTCCAAATTTTGTTCTGCCATCGGGTTTCCATATTTCTTCAGGTTGTCTTCTTGGAGGCATTAATGTTCATTTGTACTATTTTTGGAGATGTATTTAGCCAATTTTTTAGGACTCTTGTGCTATTATGTTGTATCATTTGTGTTCCATTGAGCTAATGAGTTTATTCTTTGAGTGTTGGACTTGATTTGGAGCACTAGGTTTGCAAATTGTTCATTTTGGTGGTGATTTCCTTGACATTTTTGTTGTTGTTCTTTGTTTAGCTCTGATAAATTGATATTTTTTTCCACAATAGATTTCCACTTCATCAAATGGTATGTATATGTTACCTTACTTTCAATTGATGAATGTAGGCAGTGCATTGACATTATGGATTTTCTTGGAGTTTGAATTCCTTTATGTTTGGGTGTCTAGTGCTAGGGTTACTTGACATTGCCTTACTTATGGTCTCCCAAGTAGTTTTTGAGATTGTTCATTTATTTGCATCATGAGGTACCTTGATTGTGAGTCATGAATAACCCCTAGTAAGGACTTAGTATTTGAAATAACTTAATCTTGAGCTTGCTTTGTGCGTTAATGGCGGATCTGTAGGGTTTTATGCCTAGGGCATCACCATTTAGCCTTATTTTGCTTTTGCGTGAGCCTAGAATTCAAATAAAATATGTAGAAGGTTCAAGCTAAACTTGTTATAGGCCTCGATTCCTAATATTTGTGATCGATCCATTAATTTGAGTGAAATCATGTGAGAACGTCGAGGTTCGGGTTTTCTTTTGATTTCAAGATTTTTCATCGACCTCAGATTTTTTTGACTTTCCTTGACCATTCTATTTTCCCAAAATGTGTTGCAAATCCGAAATCCTGTATTCTTCATGGATTTCCTTCGACTCTATATTTTCCTAAAAATCCTTTGTTCCTTTTTTTTCCAAATTTACAAATTATCTCTCCCTTCGCAAAAATCTCTCCTGTGCGGATTTGTCTAAGATTTTGTAAACAGTGAAAGAATATTAAATAGCATGACTTGTTAATTGATCATCATACATTTTATGATTAATTTGTGTTATTTTAATATCTCACGTGGTGTCTCTTGGTTGATAATGATCAGATTAAGTAATAATAGTTGTTTTCATGTCCATTATGTTGGAATCTGTCTTGCTAGGAATTTCTTGAAATTCATCCCTGGCTTGGATTCTACGGGTGGACTTGAAACCCCAACTCTGATATGATCATTTTATATGAGATTTAAAGGTACCTTTCTTATCTTGGGACTAATTTTAAGGATGAATATGTTGTTTACGACTAATTTATTTGTGTGATCCTTATTATGGTTTCCTTTGTTGAGTACAAGCGAAGTCCAACAAGGTGGTAGTTGGGAAAGCTAAGAGTGATATGGAGGGATCTTCGGTATCTCAAGAAGAAAGAACCAAGATAGATGTCAAGAGAAAAATCTTGGAGAGAAAAATTACCTCTATCTGGTCATAAGTGACAGACATGAATGTGGGACTATAGGATTATGAAGAATTCAAGGTTAGAACGGCAGCACAAGATCTTCCTTTGCTAGCCAAAAGAATGTTAGAGTTAGGAATGGCCCATGTAGCTAGATTTCCTTCCATAGTGAAATGTTATGAGTTAGTCCTTAAGTGTGCCAGACAATATGTTAGGGATACCTAGAGAATAATTGGTCCCCAAGGGAGGATTGTGGAAAATTTGAATCCTGTCTCCATAGCACAGACCTTTTACATGCCAGATAGGTCTCATGTGGTGGCCTTCAACATGGAAGTAGCTAAAAAGTAATATGAAGAGGAGACTATTAAATCATAGTAGCTCATCAATTCTTGGTTGGAAAAGACCAAGTCTCACTATTCTAAATATCCAAAACAACTATTCAGAGCAAAATTCAAGGAGTATTATGATGCAATCACATTTCTTAGCAAGGTGGTTGGATTAAAGAGTCGAGGTATTTTTGAAGGTTGGATGTTTCATGTCATTGTAAGGATGAAACAAGAGAGGATCACTATCATTGGGTAGGTGTCATAAGTAGGGTGATCCATGAGCAATTGTGCAATGTGTTGCAAACCAAGACCTTTACCATGACTTCCTACTTAGTCTATGAACTTGCAAGATTTCATCCATACAAGGGATTGAGTACCCAGGGAATCTTTGGATAGGATGTAATTTATGAGGTTTACCCTCAATTGCACTTGGGAAGCTCGAGCTACAAGAGGGTGAATGATGCATTCACCATGCATATCACCAAATTGCTTCAAGGTGCAAAGCACATGAGAATTTCAGATCAAGCCAAGGATCTAATCAAGAAGTATGGGGCCTGGCTGATATAGTTTCCCACCTTCTCATACATTAGGATTGATGGGTGTCAAAGATCTACATATAGACTTCTGAGGTATCACACTAATCATATCCTACTTTTGGAGGCCACTAGATAAATAATGTGATTTTGATGCTATTGTCAAAAGGGACAAACATAAGATTGATTTGGTGGAGACTTCCCTTTAAGGATAGGCACTAGAGAGGCATTCCCTTCCATTAGTTTGTCCTAGGTTTCAGAAGAGGAGATGAGTGTTCTTGGTTTATCCTTCCACTCCAAGAGATCTAGATTTTACATAACCGGTGAAGCTCAAAAGAAGGCCAGTTGCGAATATAGCCACAAGGTTGATCTAAACGAACACTGGGCCAATTGCAGTGATGAATATGAGGCTAGAAAGAAGAAATTTTCCCAACTTCCAGTTGAATCATTTTGATTGTTTAATGTAAAGGAAGTTCCAAATCAGATTGAAGATGATGGGGACTTCATTCAAGGCCATGCTTATGAGGCAGTAAAGGACATGCCAATTGGTGAGATAGATTAGCTGAAAGAAGAAAAGATAGAATTAGGAGAGTTGATGGACCTAGTCATTAAGTATACAAAGCTATGGTTGACGCATAAGATATGGGAATTACAGAGTGAAGGTGTACAGTGCACTAATGATATGATGGGCGATTTAGACCCTCATTCTACTTTCAAGGAGTCAGCCGAGCAGAATCCTAAGGGTAAAGGAAAGGTGAGATTCCCTTTCAAAATCAAGATTAAGGGTGTTCAAGTAGAGGAAGCTCAAGAAAATAAAAAGAAAATAAATCCAATTGCCAAGAAAAGGGGGTGTACTTCAATGGCTAAGAATCCTAGAAAAGAGGAGACTGAAAGGCAAGATCCTGAGGTCAATGCTTTTGTGCCAAAAAGGAGTAGAATTGTAATATTATCATAGAAGGCAAGCTCCAAGGTGTGAGAAGAGGTAGATCCACCTGTGGTAAATGTAGATAGTTCAGGAGAAAAGACACAGGTGTATACAAGGAAGTCAAGGACTCCTCCTATGGATAGTATGCCAAAAGAAGATCCTCCTCTAGTTACTTCTCATGTAGAACAACATGATGATATTCCTTCTTCCCATGAAGCTCACGGTGAACCAAGTGAATCTAGGGATGCTAAGGATCATCCAAATATAGAAGGAGAATAATTTCATGAGGGTGAGCTTTCTAGGGTAGAGGCAGAAATAGAAAGAGTAATGCAGTCTCCCTTGGTGGCATATGAGGATTCACCAGTTATAACTGAAGAGGTTAGATCTCCTCCAAGAGAAGAATAATCAGTTAAATTTCCATCACTTGTGCACATAGAGGAGAATGTTGAAGAAAATAAGGATAAGGCTGAGGAGGTTCTTGAGAAACAGGATTTGAATGAAGAAGTGCCTAAGGATCAGCAGGAGGAAGTAGGACAGAGTGAAGTACAATTAGATTTCGTTGTTCCAGAATGGTTGGATAAAGAAATTAGGAGAAAGCAAGTTGTTGTGGAGGATGCCCCACCCAATTAGGATAAGCTACTAGTTAGGATAGGAAAAGATAAAGGAAAGAAGAAGGCCAAGGTTATCTCAAAAATTGAAAGAGATGAGGCAAATAACTGGGTCATCCACATTTCCACTCCTGCCCCAGATAGGAACAAAGATGATGTAACTGGAAAAGATTACAATTTTTTGACCATCAACCTAGGACCCACCTCCACAGAGTAGGATATTGAAGAATATGAGGGCTCAAGTGCCACAATCTTGGGTAGGTTGAGCAAAGAAATAAAAACTAAATAGGAGATGAAGAAAGAGATTGAGGGACTCAAGAAATGTTTAGAGGATCTAATGAAACCCTTAAAGTCCATTGGATCCTCATCCTTTGTTGGAAATATCTTACCCCCGAAGACCATCACTGAGTTGGAAAGAATGAAGGCTACCACTCTTGCTATAGAAAATTGATTACAAGGGGTGAAAACCAAAGGAAATGATGCTATCAAGGACATTCTCTCAACAGGAAGAGATTCTATGAGGGTGATAAAATGGTTAAAAGAGGTATTAGCTCAAGATAAAGAAGATACAAACCTCTTGTTGCAGAAAACTAGAACCATCATGGAGTATACTAAGGATAAGCTAGTGAATGATGGAATTCTTCCTTCCTCCAAAGATGTCGAACCTTGGGAATGGTTTGAGGCTTTGAAAATAAGGCAGAGGGTTTTGAAGAAGATCTATAAACAAAGGAGGAAATTTGAGGACACCTTGACTGGTATTTACAATGGATGCATTTCTTTCTTTGAGATCATGACAGGGAGAAGGAGGTTTTCGCCTAAACATTTGAACCTGGAACAATTGAGAAAGTCGTAGTAGGATGTATATTCTCCAACTGGTGATGATCTTGTTATTGGACATCAATTAGATGATGCGGCCACCTATTTTTTTGCTATTAATAAATATCAAACCTATAAGGTTGAGTGGGATAAATCGGTGGAACAGTCCAAGGAAAATATTACATCAATTGAAAGCCAACTTAAGGTTTTCCCTTTTCCACCCATAGCTGACCTTGACAAAGTACTTTTGAAGGTGCATGAAATGGCTGATCGAAATAAATACAAAGGGGAAGATAGTTAATGCTGGGTTACATTGAGATTTGTAAACCCTAGCTAGGCCGACATGTTTTGGGGGTTTCTATTAATATGGAATTTTTCCTCATTTGTAAGGGTAGGACATAGACAAGTAGACATAGAGCTGATATTGAAGTGAATTAGGTAGAGCAAGAATTAGAAAGTAATTTTTCTCAAGAAAGTATTGTAATAGAAAACTAGAATTGTTGCTTCAATGGATAATTTGATGCAAGTAATTTCATTGTGACTTGGTGCCATACTTGTGTTCTTCTTATCTTGCATGGTTCTTGTTATTCTATCTTTAAAATTTCTTTGAGGAGAAGTGATATTTTGATATTTAGGATTAAATTTGATTTAATTATGTTTATGGTTTAATGCTTGGAGTGTTGCAGCAATCCCTGGTCCATACTTTTTGCAGCTAGTTGATTGTTAGTTGCTTTGCAAAGTTAGCCTGGACCATATATCTATTGTGCTTAGTTCAATTGTAAGGGTTTATTCATTTCAATTTCTTTAGGGTTATTTTGGATGAATTTTCATGATTTGAAAATATTTAACACCTTAGAAGATTGCACTGTTCTTGTAAGATTGCATATTCATCTGGGTTAAGCAAGGATTAGTTTATGAGGGATTGGTCCATTTCAAGTATTTCATCATTTGCATTATTAATCTTAGAATATGTCTTCCTGTCTCTTTCCCTATTTATTTATTTATCTTTTCCATTTAAATTGGCTCCTCCTTCCATTCCATGTGTCCATTTATCATTATTTCCTTATCCATTTATCTCTTGGCTGTCCACCAGACCGAGATATTCTACCTCCATTCCTCTTTATCCATCCACCCCTCCCTCCACCACCCTCTCTCCACCCTCTGCCCACCCTCTCTCCACCCTCTCTCCCCTCTCTCCCAATCTCCCCTAATCTCCAACCCTCTCCAGCTCTCTCCTTTCCACCCTTTCTCCCACCATTCCCCTCTCTCTCACCCCTCCACCCTCTCTCCACCATCCTTTTCACCCTCTCCCACTCACTCTCCCAATCTCAAACCCTCTCCCCTCTCCCACTCTCCCAACTCTCTCCCTCTCTCCCTCTCTCCCCCACTCTCCCCCTCTCCCTAAACCCTAAACAATATATCTGAAAGGGAGATGGAGTCTTCAAAGGGATACAATGTATTGAATATATTATATAATATATTTAATATATATACAATATATCTAGAATATAAATAATATATATTATAGTATATTATATATATAATATATACTATAATATATTTAATATATAATATATAGTATATTTATATGTAATAAATTTATAATTAAAAAATATATATCTATTATTAACTCCTTTGGATATTGATGCCTCATGAAAAATAAATATGGTGTTGCATAACATCCGTTTTTAGTGGATATCTATTTTGTTCTCTCATTTTCAAATGGAGACAATGTATTAAATATAATATATAATATATGATACATAATATATAATAAACAATATATATTGTATAATTTATATCATATATATATTATAGATTAAATAATATAATATATAATATATTCTATATATACAATAAATTTGTGATATAATAAATGGATATCCATTAATAACGGATATTCGTTATTAACAGATATCCATTTTTTATCCAATTAATTGAAGCCACATGGGAATATAATATACTTCCATGAAATGGATATCCATTTCTTTGAGGACTTTATAACACAAATTCTTCCTCATTTTCATGAACTAGTTTTCATTTTGGCAATGCAACAGTTGAGTAGCGACCTCTAGGTATGTTGTTTTTGCATTTTTTTCAATTTTTTTTGCTAATTAGTGATTAATTTAAGATTTTTTTGCATTCTTTTTATATTTTTTGAATGTTTTCATTTCTATTTAAAATTACAAAAAAATTTGAAACCCTATTTAGTGAAAAACAAAAAAAACAACATCAAACAAAAAAATGGAACCTTTATTACTAGAAAAATAAAATAAAATTGAACCTATCATACTAAACAAACATAAAATAAAACTTTCATTACCTCCTATAACTATGGGAATTTTTCTAGGGTTAGCAGATTAAAGCATTAACATAAAAACCCAAAATGATAATGAAGTGCAAAGGAAAAACATGAAAACAAATGAAACGAACCCACCAAAATGTCTTCATTCTCCATGGCTTACCTCCATTATACCTTCTCAACTTGCTGCAAATATGATGTTTCCCTCATATTTATGATGAGAAATCTAATGACAATGACAAGCCCTAAGCAGATGTTGAAGGATTTTAGATGACAACATGCAATACTAAGTTACAATGCAACTAGTAAGCATCTAAACTATGTCTAATTATGCCAAATGAGATGTAAATATTCCTATGAAAAAATGACAAGAGTGCATGAGGTTGCAAGATGACATGAGATGACAAAACAAGATTGTATGAGATCTAGATAGCATGATGTGACAAAATGAGACCAAAATTGCCATTTTATAGAAAATACAATTTTGAGTGAATGGCCAAGATTGAAGATTGACAAGTTCCCTAGAATCAATGGACACGATTCAATTTGGAAAACCACAATTAGGGTTAGGGAAACATTAGGTCAAATTCAAAATGAATGGACAAGATTGACTTTTAGAAAATCAAATCAAGGGTTGACAATGCATGTGACAAGAGATAAGATTGGCATAAAAAAAGAGGTGGCTGGAAAATCAAATAATAAATAAAAATTATTTGATTTTTTGAGGAAAAAGACTATTTTGAATTAAAAATTATTTTAATTCAAAAGGTGGGACCACATGATAGTAAATAATCAATTTAAATTATTTACTAAAAGAGGGAAATGACAAATGAGATAATTAAATAATTAGAGATAATTATTTAATTAGAGAAGTTGACCAATAATTAAATAAATTAAAAATATTATTTAATTATAAAAATAATTAAGAATTAGTGACGTATTAAATAAATAAACTTTATTTATTTATTTAATAATTAGGAAGACATAAAGAATGAAGATATTTAAATAAATTAAGAAATTTATTTAATTATGGGAAGACTTTAGACAATTAGTGATGTATTAAATAAATAAATAAAATTTATTTATTTAATAATCATGAAGAATAAAAAGACATGAATTAATTAAATAATTATGAATTATTTAATTAATAGATGAAGGTGGACCAAGGACATAATTAAAATGTCTTAATTATGCTAGGAAGGAGAAGGTGAAAAATAGAGCTTGCAGGCCTAGGTCATTTTTAAGTGTCTACATTTTGCCCCTTTTTGTCATAATGCATCTTGTTGCATTGTAACAAAGAAAATAAATCATGGTCATGCCCCAATGAAGGTACGGAGTATCTATGCCCCCTTAGAAATATTTTAAAATTTTTGGGCCAGCAACAAAAAATTTGGAAAGTGTCCCAATTAGTTCATTTTAGTGACTAGAAAGACAATGGCGCAGTCAGTTTCAAATTTCAAGAAGATTGAAGTGGCCAAAAAGGTGGTCAAAGTTGGTCAAAAGAGCCTCTAGTAACAAAAGGTTTGAAAAATACCATTTTGACCCTATAAATAGATTGAAAATGGGGTAAAAGTCAATTCATTTTCACTTTTTACCTTAGTAATTTTGAGAGCTTAGAGTAAGTAGGACTTTGGTGAAGATGGTGATTCCAATGACAGAGCATCGTGGGGAGATCATGTAGACTTACAAGCAACTTGAGGGCTCAGAGCTAGCGGTATTTACCGCTATCTTACTCTGTCATTTTTTTCATTTTTAGTGCCATTTTTAGGGTTTTAGGTCAACCAACAAATGTACTGCGAGGCATGTGCTTGTAGGTAAGCTACATTCACATTTCCATTCGACGCATTTGATGCATTACAATGAAAATTCCAAGGATCACTAGGA
Source organism: Sequoia sempervirens (assembly GCA_007258455.2). NCBI lineage: Eukaryota > Viridiplantae > Streptophyta > Pinopsida > Cupressales > Cupressaceae > Sequoia > Sequoia sempervirens. Next base: position 14,073 of record VDFB02283255.1, read on the forward strand.
TAGGACATGAATGTGTGACACATTTGCAATAAAGTGTGGCGCATTCACAAAATCGTGTCGCAAATGATATGTATAATGTCACATTTGAGAAGTTGAAATGCATTTGATAGTTCAAGCAACACATTTGAATGAAGTGATGCATATGAAAAAAATTATGCCACAAATGCACGATTGTGATGCAAGCGCAAGCCAGAATGACACAATTGCCAAAACAAGACGAAATTAAAGTACAGAGTGATGCAAATGCCTTATCGCAACATAAATGAAGTCAACACAACACATTTGACTTTGAATTTGACCAAGGTTGACTTTGTTTACTTTCAAATTTTAAATGCTTTTAAGTTAGATAAATGATAATGATGCTTTTTAATGAGATGTTGATGTGTGTTTTTCCATGTGCAGAGATAGTTCCTATTTGTATGCATGAGAGCAGGCCATCGACTTACAAATTCTAAGACAAGTTCAACGAGAGGGAGCGATGATGATTAATACGACTAGGTCTCTATTATGTCACCTATATGCCCATTATCTGGGCAAATAGGGGACTACTGACTGTACTTTATGAGAGATGGCATTCAAAGACCTGCTCCTTCCACTTGTCGATGGGGGAGGTGACTATTACGCTTGAGGATTTGTATCAGATCCTTCGTCTATTGATCCGGGGAGAGTGGATAGTCTACAACCCACAACATAGTTATTGGACTTTCACAGTGTACTATCATGATCAAGGTATTGAGTTGGGTATTGAGGGTTATGAGATTTTTTTGGGAGTTTATGGTGGATAATTATAGGTGATTTGATGCTACATTAGCGATAATGATTGGGGACATACTAATTGCGGACCGACAAGGACACAGATTTCCCATTGGCTGGGGAGATGTAATTGTTGGGATGAGACAGGACAAGACCGTGTATGCCTAGGGGCCTTGCCTACTGGGTATGTTATACCATCAGTTACATGAGGTGGCCCATGAGAGATCACAAAGCATTGGGTGTGGGATGACACTCCTGGTGATTTGGGTATGGGAGCACGTAGCTATTTTCCATCCACATATCTAGAGATCTCAACTGGTGGTCAACATGTCATAAGTCTACTATTATGCAAGTGCTTTGTAGTAGACCCGAGTTGGCGAGACAAGTTGGTGGCATCATCAGATTGATACCATGATGTCTTTCATTTGGAGACCAGACAAGGACTATGGAAAATGGGAGGATGAGGATGATCACCTCATTTTTTGTAGACAATTCTGATATTTGATTAACAGGATTGTGCAAAGCCAGTTGATTATTGAGATGTACCTACCACAAAGGGTTTTGCGACAATTTGATGAGTAGTAGGGTGTTCCTTTGGGTACAACTGAGTATGTTAGGTCACCCAGAGAGTTAGCCTGGGGTCTTCCAAACTTTTTGTCATTTATAGAGCAGTAGATTGATGGGTTGGTGGCGCAACAATGGGGATGGAGGGGTGGGGATACAAATCCGAGAACTAATATCAATTATCATTTATGGTGGTAGATTCATCATCCATTGCCTTTGACATATCCAAATGGACCAATGCCTATTGACAGGGTATCGATACGAAAGGTAAGTTGAAACAAAGGTGAAGAATAGAGGTAAAGGTTAGAGGGATCGGCCGGTAGAAGTGGAAGGTGGAGATGGTGGGGAACAAGGTGTGTGTGAAGCTCGCGTAAGAAATGGAAGAGAAGGGAAGAGTAGGATAAGGATAAAGGCGGAAGTCAGGAAGATCGAAGAGGATCGAAGATACAGGGGACCAGCGATGATGCCATTGATGAAGCAGAGTGGATATTGAGGTGGAGGATGGTTGAGGGGGGGAGGAGATACCTTCAGGATCACCACTACCACATGATGCAATGACAAATCAAAGGGTGGTGGATTCATAATAGAGGCTAGATTAGAGTACATCACAGGTCAGGGCGATGTAGGCTGAGTTAGATGTGTTAAGAGTGGAGCAGGATTAGGCAGTGATTCACCAATAGGAGTCAGCTTAGTGGTGCACAGAGTTTGCACAGTTGTGTTAAGGACCATCAACAGACATGGCACGATATTTTTTCATGGTTAGCGCATGTCTTGGAAAATATAGGATGTTATATGAGAAGGCAATTCCACCTGAGAGGAGAGACCCTACTCTGACATAGACATAGACGAGGACAACTAGCAATAGTAGGTCAAGGAGTGGCAGCAAAAATAGGATCCATAATAGTGCAGGTGGATCCACTTCCTCAGGGAAGTCATCAAGGCATAGGTCTAGTCACTCCCACAGGCATGCCTCGAGTCATAGGATAGGGTACAGTCATAGATCATTTGGATCAGAGCACAAGTCCTCACACAACCAACCTCCTGTGACAGATCCATCAATTTCAATGTCTATGTAGCCCCATGTTACCACATAGATGATTCCATCAGTAGTTGTTCCATTGGTGTCATAGGTACAGGAATCTATTCCTTTGATAGAGCATTAGTCTCCTAGATCTTCTCCTTTAGGGGATGAGGAGAGCTAATATGTCTTGTTACATTTCTTTAGGACATTTCAGATATTTATATTATGACATTGATATTTTGACAATGGAGCATGCAAACTCTTATTTTTGGGATATCTCGTGACTCTATCTCGTGACATTATTTTGAGGTGATATATATGATGCAGTTTTGACGCAGCCTATGTGTGTTATGTGATGTGATATGATTTATGCATTATGATGTATGTTTATGTGATGACTATTATGATGATGCAGTTATGATTTTGATGATAATGTTATTTATATGACATGTCATGTATGCATTTATGATGACTATTTATGATGTGATATCATGTTGATGTGATTTTTATTTATTTATATGTCATGATGATGCTATGCCATGGATGATGATGATATTCCTAATGTATTTATTTGAATGGATTCCATGTTTATTATTATGTTAATGCATGACTAAATATGTATGATGCAATATGTGATGTAATGTATATGGTTTTTTGATGACATAAACGATGATGCATGGACCTAATGAAATGCCTATATGATCATGCATGCAATTGTATATTTGTATGTCACAGGATATCATTGTGAGATGGACGAGACAAGATGACAAGATAGAAGGAGACGAATCTTAGCTTTGAGACCAAATCCTTCAACATATTATTATAGGTCTTTAATTTTTATTTCTCTTAATCATCATTGGGTGAACTATTGTAATGGCCAACAAACACCATGATATGACATAGATCAAGGTGTGCAAGGTCGTACCATCACATGAGACAAAAATTCACAAACAAGGATGATCATGACTCATACTAAGAGTGCAATTGCCCTAGTCTTTTTGTCACAACCAACCATAAGCATACAAATACAAGAAAGACAAGTCATGAAACATTGTTGCTCCTCTAAATCCTGTTGTCAAGACATCCTTGAGGAAATAGCAACATGACTGTCAAAAAGACAAAAAAAGAAAATCATCATGATATGTCATTGCTTCTCTAAATCTTGCTTGTCAGGACATTGCTGAGAAACTAGTAACATGATGAAAAAGTGATCTATTTTTTCGGATCTATGACAATTGCATTCGAATGCATAACATGAGAATTTTAAATCCATAATTAATTAAATAAACAGAAATAACAAAGTGATGAAATCAAAATGAAAGAAAGGAGAGAAAATGAAAATAGAGTTGATAATGGAGTTCGTTGTAAAAACAACATCTTTAGGCCCCTCTCCAATGAGTGGACTGATATGATTAATTCTCCAGAAAATCAATACATAACTCTAGCATGGTTTCTCCCTGTTTTACAAATAAATTTTGAAAAGCTCCTCCAAAGTGTGAAAGAACAATCTCCTTGAAATAGCTATTCTAAAGGGGTTTATCCCATTTAAATAGGGTTTATCATTTAAATTAGGGATTATCCTTTAAATAGGGATCATCCTTTAAATTAGGGATTATCCTTTAAATTAGGGATTATCCTTTAACATGTGTGCCTACCTTTGAAGCCTTAAATGAAGGCTTTTAAAAAGGTATGCCTCCCTTTATGTATATTAAAAAAAATAGCCCCTTTAAAAATAAAAGCTCCCATAATATATTTTACCATTTTTTTATTATTTATTTATTTATTTTATTATTATTATTTTTTTATATTCAAAGACTATGGGAGTGCCATGTGGGTAGCTATGGAGCCATTTGTCATCATTCAATTTGCTAGTCAAAGATTCTAATGTTGACGTGTCTACTGATTGGGCCGATGATGAGGCGCTGACTGTACCATGATGATGTCAACATTGTCAATGTTTGACCTATTCTTTGACTGCTCGTAACTCGAGCATACGGGCTCTGATTTGTGCAAAAAAAATTTCATCAAAAATCTCTCTTTGATCTCTTCACAATGAGACCAATATTGACCACTTTTGGTGACTTTGATTTTTTTCCTTTTTCTGAGCCTTGAGTTGACCAAGGTTTGACTGAGCGTAACTCAAACTTCGTAGCTCCGATTGACTCCGTTCAAGTTACGTTGGATTTAGAATTATGAGCTCTTCCTTATAATGCCAATTCTAGAGACAAAAGAGAAACTTTAATTTTTTCATGAAGATCCTTCGGATCAGTCCTCCCCACTGGAGAGCTTTTGGACCTATGAAAGCTTGATTACTTGGAAAGAAAGTGATGGTAAAGTTCCCTCAATTTACCAATCTCCATCCATCTTTCCTTGCTTAGATTAATCCCCTTCAATCCCACTCTAAGGTATTCAACTGCTCCTCCTTGTGAATTTTTGACATTCCTATCGAGGATGATGTCTTCAGGAAACTCTGACATGTATTTTGGTGAAAGGTCATGAACTTATGGAACCTAAATATCGGTCTCCTCATCCAATATCATTAGAGGTTCATACAACTTCAAGTTCTCAACATTGACAACTGAATAGATCTGCATGTATGGAGGAATATTAAGGCAGAAGGCATTGGTACCGATCTTTTCCAGAATCTAAAAGGGACCATATCTGATTGGCTTGAGCTTCCTTCCTTCACCTTGCATTCTTTCCTTGCTAATATGTAACCAAAAATGGTCACCAACTTGAAAATGATGATTGGTGCGATGTTTATCATGCTAAGTCTTGTATTTGGCTTAGTTCTTTTCCAACTGTGCTTCCATTGCTTGATGGATTGCTTGGAATTTTTGGATGAACTTCAAAGCCTTCTCTGCATCATGGAATCCATCTTCAAAATCGTCTTTCCCAAAAGAAAATTCCATCAGTGTTTTAGGCACATAATCGAAACAAGTCTCAAAAGGAGATCTTTTTGTAGAAGAGTGTGTCGCATGGTTGTAAGAATGTTGCACATCATGAAGACTCTCATCCCACACCTTGGGATGTTTGCTACAATAACCTCTGAGTAGATGCACAATTGTCCTATTCACTACCTCCATTTGTATGTTAGTCTATGGATGGAAGGTTGTGCTTTTCTTCAATTTGGTATCCATAAGTCCCCATAAAACTAACCAAAATTCCCCAAGGAATTGAAAATATCGATTAGATACAATGGAAGTAAGTAACCCAAAATGGACCAATACAAATTGAAAATACATTTGATTTGTTAGTTCAATAGTGACTTGCTTTTTACATGGCATTAAGATAAACATTTTGTTGAACCAATCAACTACTACATAAAGATAAGCATGACCCTTCCTAGACATAGGTAACCCTCCAACAAAATCCATTGAAACACTTTCTTATGGATGGGAAGGTACAGGTAGAGATGTGTACAACCCCAATTTCCTATTACTAGGCTTACTTGTTGCACACATGTCACATCCTCTAATATACTTAGTTACAGTTTCTTGTATATGAGGCCAGTAACAATACTTTTTTAGCCGAGTGATTGTCTTGCTTACCCCAAAATGTCCTGCAATGAATGAGGTATGCACTTCTCTAATTACTTGTGCTTGTTCATCTTTTGGAATGCATAACTTTCCCAAGTGATACAATAGTTTATCCTGCACATAGTAATCTTTCTCTTCTACTTGTTTTCCCTAGATTAAAGTTGCATAGATATCCTTAAAGTCTTCATTGTTAGCATATTTTTCCTAAAAAAATTCATGTACCATGGAAATACCTTTAAGGATAATCAAAGAATTCATAACAAGAGGCCTAGACAACATATCTGCTACTTTATTATGGGCACCTTTCTTGTACTTAATTACCAAATGAAACTGTTGAAGAAAACCCATCTGCCTAAAGTTCCTACTTTGTTGTAGTTTAGACTATGAATGCAAATAATGAAGGGGCTGGTGATCAGTGTGGATTACAATTTCTTTCCCCATTAAGTAGTGTTTCCATTTTTTAACACTATGAACTAATGCATAAATTTCCTTATCATAAGTAGGATAGTTAATTACTACACTTGAAAAGGTTTTAGACTGATAACAAATTGGTTGACCTCCTTGCATTAGCACTGCTCCCATGGAAAATTCACTTGCATCTGTCTTGCTATCGAACGGTTGGTGTAAATCAGGTAAAGCTAGAACTGGTGTTGTGCTCAACTTTTCCTTCAAAGTGTTTAAGGCCTTCTATTGTGGACCTCACAATAAAAATTTGTCTTTGTACTGGTCAATGCATGCAATGGTGATGCAATGTAGGAGAGGTTTGCAATGAAATTTCTCCAGTACTGGACTGCACCTAAGAAAATTTTGACTTCTATGATTGTAATTGGCTTAGGCCATTTTACAATAACTTTGACCTTAGCAGGGTCTACTTTCAATTGACCACCACCTACGACATAGCCTAAGTACACTAAGGATGTCTTAGCAAATTCATATTTTGACATCTTTACAAAGATTTTTTCTTTTCTCAATATATCAAAAAAATTCTTTACATGACTTACATGATCTTCCCAAGTTTGACTAAATACAAGAATATCATCTAAATAGACTATGACAAAATCATCAATAAAAGGATGAAATACATCATTCATGACTCTCATAAATGTAGTTGGTGTATTGTAAATCCCAAAGGGCATGACCAACCACTCAAACAATCCCTATTTTGTCTTAAATGTATTTTTCCAAATGTCATCTTCTACAATTCTTATCTGATGATATCCACTACGAAAGTCTAACTTAGAGAAATAAAATGCATGTTTGAACTGATCAAGTAAAACATCAATTCGGGGAAGAGGATACCTATTCTTTACCATTATTTTCTTCAGGGTTTGATAGTCAATGCACATTCTCCAAGACCCATCCTTCTTTGGAACCAACATAATTAGAGAACCGTAAGGAGATGTACTAGGACAGATGACTCCTTTTTCCACCAACTCCTAAATTTTCTTTCTGATTTACTCATTTTACAAAACTTACAAATGATACATGTCAATGTTTGGAAGAGGCACATCCTCTTGTAAATGGATTTCATGTTGTATCTCTCTCTTAGGTGGCAACCCCTTTGGTTCCTGAAATAAGTCATCATAAGTAGAAACTATTTTGACCATCTCAGTTTTATGCTTTAGATCACACCCCTTAAATGCTTCATCTTTTTCATACTTTTGAGGTTTTACAATCATTAATACAAATTTCTTACTATAATTGACCAACCTTTTCATTTGACCAACATTGACTAATGCAAGATTAGTCTTAACTTTGTGTGCACATACAATGTATTATATCCCATCATTAGAGAGATGATACTTATTCTCTCCCTATAAAAAATTTCTTTTTTTTTCATACAGATAAGGACTCCCTTATACAAGCCCACAAATATCCAAAGGAACAACATCTACTTCTACCTCATCAACAAAGTTTGTAGTGATATAAAATTTCAATTTACATTGTTTCATTACTTGCAGTTAAGCATCATTGCAAACCCATCCAAGTGGATATGGCTTTGGATGAGGAGTTGTACCTAGATTGAGTTTCTTTACCACCTCTTTAGATATTAAGTTGGCTTGAGAACCTGTATCAAACAGTGTGTCAATCTTAGTGTTCTTAGTTACAACTCAAATATGAAGCAGTTCATTTTGTTGTTTATCAGCTTTAGGAGTAGATACTTGTACTTGCATAAGAAACATTTGCATCAGAAGAAAGAATTATACCTTTCCCTTTACCTTGGATCATGACAGTAGTAATTTTTGTTTCATCTATGGAATCAAATCCAAGATCTTGTTGAATCATTACAGTAGTCTTTTACTTTCCTTTATTGCCTCTGTATCTTTCCAACTTTAATTTGGGATGCAACGTCCAACACTTTGAATCATCATTCGCCTCTTTCTTGCAATGGGAGCATGTGGATTTATCACCCTCCTTCTTAACTATAGCTATCTTTTCCCCTTTTCCTTTATCTTTTTCTTTTTCTTAACCCTTAGACTTCCCCTCAAACTTAGATGGTTTATTCAAGAAATTATCACTAGAAGTGTTCTTACCCCTTGACTCTAAATGAGTAGCTTGGACTGAAACTTCATCCAAATTATTAGGACTCAATATTAGAATAGTATATCTTAGGTATGATCTTGGAGAGACTAACCCTTACCTTTCCTAAAGGTTTTCCAATTCATTGTTAATTATTGCATATAACCTAAAGGATAAAATTGTTTTTTAAGGGTAGCAACAAATTCCATCAAAGTCATATTAACCATACCATGGCGAGCAATTTCCTCCCAAGTCCTACTCTCCCACCAGGTGAGATTTGTACCTCCCAACCAAACAGTTGCTAACTAGATCATAGAAGCATCTTCTGTTAGGCCTTGAATTCTACAATACACTTCTACTTGTTGGATCCAATCATCTAAATTTTTGGCATTTAACTCACCATATTACTTAGGAAATTCAAATTTTACATATAGTTTAATAATAGGCTTAGACTTTCTTTTGAAAGGATTAATAGTAGTAGAAGAGGAAGAAGAAGAAGGGGAAGATGGAGGATATGGAGCTTTTGTATCATTCCCTCCATTGTCCTTTCGATCTTCCTTCTTTTCTCACTTTGAAGAATCTCCCTTTTTTGCACTTCTTCTTTTCTGCATAAAGCTCTTCCACCATAGCCTTCATGTGGAGAAAGGCTCGCTGAAAAGACTTGTCATCAAACTCTTGCTCAGTGCTTTTCCCAACTTCAATTTCATCTGTTGTTAGCAAAGTCCTTCTTTTACCAATTTTAGGATTGTATTCTTCTAGCTCACCTTCACCTCGCTGAAGCTTGGAGCACGTTAGCATTCGATTCTGCAATACTAGTCAAAACAAAGCTTTGATACCAAACTTAATTTTTTTTTCGGATCTATGAAAATTGTGTTTGAATGTGTAATGTTAAAATTTTAAATCCATAGTTAATTAAATGAAATTAACACACGAGTATAATTAAATAAACATAAATAACAAAGTGATGAAATTAGAATGAAAGAAAGGAGAGAAAATGCAAATAGAGTTGATAATGGATTTTTTCGTAAAAACAACTGTCTCTAGGCCCCTCTCCAATGAGTGGACCGATCCAATTAATTCTCCAAAAAATTAGTACATAACTTCGGCATGGTTTCTCCCTATTTTACAAAGAAATTTTGAAAAGCTCCTCCAAAGTACGCAAGAACAATCTCCTTGAAAGCAAGGGATGAGAGCAAAATTTCGCCAAAGAATTTCTCTCCCAATAACCACTTAGCTTTTCACATCCTACCCCCCTCCTTTTATACTAAAAATTTACTCAATTTGGTGTGTAACCAAATGATTTACAATATCTCCCATATCCTCCATTTTTACATTAAAATCTTGAAAAATACCCCCATTACAAATAAAATAAATTGAAAGTCCCCTTTTGGTTAGAAAAATATTTCTTTCCGGAGGCATGTATGCCATCAATATTTTTAGCCCCATAACCATATGATATAATTGGGCTTTTAAAATATTAAAGAGTTGGCTCTCCTTAATATTAGGGGATATTTTCCATATATTTTTAAATAGCTATTCTAAAGGGGTTTATCCCATTTAAATAAGATTTATCCTTTAAATTAGGGATTATCCTTTAAATAGGGATTATCCTTTAACATGTGTACCCACCTTTGAATCCTTAAATGAAGGCTTTTAAAAGGGTACACCTTCCTTTATGTATATTAAAAAAAACAGCCCCTTTAAAAATAAAAGCCCCCATAATATCTTTTACCATTTTTTATTATTTATTTATTTTTATTATTATTATTTTTTTATATTCAAAGAATACAGGAGTGCCATGTGGGTAGCTATGGAGCCATTTGTCATCATTCCATTTGCTGGTCAAATATTCTAATGCTGACATGTCCATTGACTGGGTTGATGATCAAACACTAACTATACCATGATGATGTCAACATGGTCAATGTTTGACCTGATCTTTGACTACTCGTAACTCGGGCATACGGGCTCTAATTTGCACAAAACAAATGCCATTAGAAATCTCTCGCCAAGCTTTTCGCAATGAGACCAATATTGACCACTTTTGGTGACTTTGAATTTTTTTCTAAGCCCTAAGTTGACAAAGGTTTGACTGAGCATAACACAAGCTTCGTAGCTCCGATTGACTCCGTTCAAGTTGCATTGGAGTCAAAATTATGAGCTCTTCTTGATAATTCCAATTCTAGAGACAAAAGAGAAACTTCATTTTTTGACAAAGATCCTCTGGATCAAAAAGCCAAAACAAGTGCCAAGTGTTTTCCAAGTATGTTCTAAATGCCAAGTGTTTTTATGTCAAGATGTCAAGTTTGACAATGTTGAATGCCAAAAGGTGCCAAATTTGTTGAATGTTAAGGATGTCATGTTTGACGATGTCAAAATGTTGAATGTCAAAGGTGTCATGTTTGAAGATGTTTGAATGTCATAGTTTAGGAAGGACACATCTTGAATAATGTCAATGTTAAGAGGATCAATCCTCAAATGTCACAAGGATCCCCTGAAATTTCCAATGACAGTGACGGTACCTAAGAAGGAAACATCCTAAGGTACAAATGACAGAGATTGTTCTTCATAAGGACTCATCTAAAGAATAACCAAGAGTTGATTGTTTGACTAATTTTGATTGAGTTTGATTTTTGTTGACAGAAATTGAATGAAGTTTGACTAAAGTTTTGACAAAAGATTGATTGTTTTTTACTAAAGATTGATTGTTGTTGACTAAAGATTGACTATTGTTGACTACATGTCCATGTTCACATGTTGATGTTTTTGTCATGTTTATCGAAGAATTGCCAAATTTTAGTTGCAGGAGTGTCATGTTTTGGGATGACTTGTTTGACTTGAAGACTTTTGATTTGTGTGTCAATGTAGTGTCATAAAACCTAATGGACTAACCTAGTACAGCCTTGGGGGCTCATTGATTGATGGCCTTGCCTATGTCATACACTCAAATACCTCATAGTTCGACATGGCCAATGACTTTGTCTTGATGACAAAAGATTGATCCATGATTTTATTTTGACAACCTAAAAGGACTGACCTACTATCTCAAGCACTCAAGGGTGAGTCTTTCCTACGTAGAAAATGCGCAAAGACAACATAGTTCAGAAAAATGACCAAGACTGATTGACATGACTGACTCAACTAACTTGACTATTTTAATTGACATTGACTCTATTTTGGGTTTTTGGGATATTTTGATTTTTTTGGATTTCTTAGAATATTTTTCAATTTTTAGGTCTTTCTTCACGACATTTTATGATGTTTGTCTTTTTTCAGGACTTTTTATGATTTTTATGACTTTTTTTAGGACATTTTATGATGTTTTTGTCTTTTTTTAGGACTTTTTATGATTTTTATGATTTTTTGAAAACTTTTTTGATTGCCAAGACCATGTGCAATACCCACTACAGTCACATGATACAATTTTTCCCCTAGTCAGGTCCAAGACTAGCCAACTAGATGGATACCAAAAGGACATGTGTGGGGTTACAAATA